>PVKB01004373.1:0-145739 GCA_004027205.1 Ctenodactylus gundi | reverse complement strand
TATAGGTTTGCACCACCTCATCTGGTTTACGCAATGCTAAGGAAACAAACTCAGGGCCTTGCACTTGATAGGCAAGTACTCCAACCTCTGTGCTATTCCTCCAGCACCTCCCCAACCACCCCACCCCTGTTTCTTTTCTTTTTCTTTTTCTTTTTTTTTTTTTTTAAGAAGCGGGATCTTACTAAGTTGTGGGACTATGCCATCAGACCAGGTTTAGGATATTCATTTGTGTGGTATAAAATTGAAAAGATATATGAGGCTATACAGTAACTTCTCTTCCCTAGCTACCCTGTTCTTACAACACCAGATGCCTCTGTATTAAGCAAATATGTACATCTTGCCTTTTTGAAATTTATACAAAGAACACATACTTTGCTCCTTCCATGAGGGTTTTTTTTTTTTTTTGAGGTAGCCGTACATAATTAGCTATTCTCATGTTCTCATGTTTTTGGGATTAAACCTAGGATGTTGAGTATGTGTGTCCATTGATGGGATTATGTCAACTTGACGGAATTAGGACTCACACCTTCCTTAGTATTAGGATTTGTCAACCACTCTAGACTGGGTTTTAAGAACTTGTCAGGATTAGAGTGTGAGTCATTTGTGGGCTGGCCAATGAGAGAAGAGTACCCACCCACATGTGGGAGGGCCAGCTGGAACTCCAACGGTATAAAAGGGAGGAAGAGGGACAATTGCCCCCGCTCTTCCTCTGGGAAAGTTCTCGCCTTTGCGATTGTCTATGGGCGCCACAGATCACCAGCACAGATTCATTCTCGTCTTGACTTGTGCCTGTCTGTCTGTTGCTGCCCTTCAGTCGCCGCCGATCTTCAGTCTCCAATCTTCAGTCTCCGATCTTCACCTGAGATCTACAGCAGATTCTCACCTCACTGGCTCTTCTGCAATCCCCGACGGGAGATCTACTGCCTGGCTGAGTAGCCATCTTGGACCACCTCTATCATTGGTCTTGTAAGCCTTCCTAACAGACCCTTTTGAGTAAGGATCTGTAAATTCTGTCTTTTGAAAGGAATCCAGACTAATACAGTATGCTAGCAAGTGCACTACAACTGAGCTACTTCCTCAATCCTTGTGTTTTGAGGCAAGGTGTTGGTAAATTGCCCAGTTTGACCTTGAAACCGGGTTCATTCTGCATCATCCTAAGTAGCTGGGATTATAGGCTTTTGGGGAGGAGGGATGAAAGAAGATCTCACTAGGTAGTCCAGGCTGGCTTTGAACTCACTGTCTATCCTATCTAGCCTTGAGTTCTTTATGATCTTCCTGCTTCAGCCTTGAGAGTGCTAGAATTCATGAGGTGTGCCACCATGCCCAGCATGGACAGTTATATTTACAGCCTTTTAGTACTACAAATAATGGTGTATTGAATAACTTATACATAACTTACTTTGAAAATGTGTAGGAATATATATACACCCCTCCTAAAGGTGGCATTATTAAATGAAAAGGTATGTGATGCATCCATAGTATTGATAATATTATTAAATTAACAAAGGATTGCTAAATTTATCTTTACTAGCAGCAACAGTGTATGAGGTCAGTAGTTATTTTTGTCACTATTGGGTAAAAAATTTATCTGTAATTTTAATATGTAAGAATGTGATTTATATTGGTCACATGAAACTTTCATTGAATATCATTTTTAACTCATTCCTACTACTGTACAATATATCTTCCCAGGCTGAGTGCTAACCTGTGATCCTCTTGCCTCAGCATCCCAGAGCACTGGGATTATAAGCCTGTGCCACCAGACCTGCTTTTGTTTTATTTTGCTATTAGGGAAAATTTTACAATGCCAGCATGTAAGAAAAAAATGCCAAAGCTATGTCAGTTAAAATAGTTAGCTTTGTGGAGATTCCAGTGTATAGAATTACTGAGATAATAAGAGGTAGTCAGTATGAATATATTTCCTTGTCTATGATGTCATGTTGCTTAACAAGATTGCTGATTGTAGTTATTTTTGTTTTATGTTTTTCACTTTTTGTTAGTAGTCCGTTCTTTTCCCCTGGGTAACCTTTGTACCTTTTGAGTTTGGTAGGCAAGAATTTTAACCTCTAAGCTATTCCTCCAGCCCCAAATTAACCTATTTTTAACTTTCAAAATGTGGCAACTAAAAATATTTTCAACTCTGTAGGTAGTTCACATTTCTGTTGGGCAGTAAGAGTTTAGAGCCTTTAAATCAATTGGAAGACATTTCAGTTAAATGTGGTGTTAGAGTATTCGGCGGGGGAATGATTTAAGTTTTAAGTGAATCATTACACTAGGCCTGGTGCACAGGCCTGAGTAATCCTAGTACTATGGAAGATTGAGGTAGGAGGATTACAAGTTCAAGCCTAGCCTGGGCAATTCAGTGACTTAACAAGACTATGTCTCAAAATTTAAAAGGGAAGGAGGCATAGGGAAGATGTAGCTCAGTGTGAAGTCTCTGAATTCAGTCCCCAGTACAGAAAAATAATAAATCATAATAATTTCATTGTGGTTATTCAATGGAGAAAGGACAGTACAGGACTAAGAGTAAAATCAGATGAGCTGCAAACAGATAAGAAATGATAAGTAGAGCTGGAGGAATGGGACAGCAGTTAAAGCTCTTGCTTACCTGCCCTGGTTTCAATTCCCCAGCACCACATAAGGTGGGCGTGGTGGCGCATGCCAGTAATCCGAGCACTTGGGGCGCTGGGGCAGGAGGATTGCCATAAGTCTAAGTCTAAGGTTAGCCTGGGCTCCAAAGTGAGTTTGGGACCAGGTTGTGTTACAGAGCCAGACCCTGTCTCAAAAAAAAAAAAGAAAAAGAAAAAAAGAGAGAGAGAGAAATGATGGTAAATAGTTCAGATACTAGTGGTAGAAGTAGTGAGTATATCTGGGATAATTTTTGAAGGTAGAGTGAAGATTGGAATAGTAGAGTACTGGGGAGAATGGAAACAAAGACAGTTCCAAGCTTTCAGGGTTAGTGGTTGGTTTGGTAATATTTACTGGGTAGTTGAGGGGCTGAAGGTGCGAAATTAGGTTTGTTTTAAATATTGTTTTTAACGAAGTAAACCTTTATGACAGTATACTGAGAAGGACATAGATTATTAAATGTGGCTTAACATTTTGTTCCCAATTAATTCACTTTTAAGCTGCACTCAGGTCAAAGAACAGTAAGCCAGTGTATATGCTTAGCCTAAAGTGCAACTGCAGTCATTTGAATACCTCCTCCTCCAAAACTTACATTGAAAGTTTATTGCCATTCCAAAAGTATTAGGAGGTAGAACCTCTCAGAATTGATTAGGTCGTGGAGCAGCACACTCATCATCAGTTCATGCATGCCAACAGTCCTTTATATCCTGATAAAGAGGATGAGCACAGCTCCACTGTCTTGTCTGTCTCTTGAGCTTTCCTGCCATGTTATGATGCAGCTGGAAGGCCTCACCACCCTCAAAAAAGGACTGACCAGCTTCCAGGACTATGAGCCAAATACATCTCCTGTTTAAAATTTACCTGGCAGAAAACAAACTGAAACAGAAACCAAATTCTTCCTGCAGAATATATGCAGAAATAACAAAGAACAGTAAACCACCTGTCCTCCTAGCTCCATGATTTTGTCTGAAAGATTATGGATAATTAGGGATTATTTTTCAGCCTTAACAACACATGCCTGTTTTTTTAAAAATTTTTTTTCGTGAATATGGAATATAAGAAATCAACACTGATCATAAACAGCTTCACTTGTTTGTGGCAGTGCTATGATGAAACACATATTGTGCTACTAGCAGTCCCATCTGGGATGATGTAGTAAACAAACAGCTACAGATTTTTCCTTGGAGGAAAATATGTGAATAATTAAATTTTTCTTTTCTTTCTCTATCCCTCAAAATAGAGAATCTAAGAAGGCCTGCAGAAATTGTTTAGAAGGAAAAAAAGATAATGGGGTACTAGGTATTGATTTATTGTTTTTCTTGAAAATTGGATAGTTTCCTTGTTTTTGTGGATTCAGAGTATTCTGAGTTTTAAATGTACAGCAACTGAAATACTAGACAAATAAAAATTTAATGCAATGAAGTTGGCAGGATATTAAAGTTGCTATGTCTTTGTTTTCCTTGTCTGGAGGAAATATATGTCTGTATTGTGCTGGAGGATTGAAAGATTACCTTTTTAGCTTTGTTTTATGCAAAATAAATTCGAGTATCCATTATATCTGTTGGAAGTTCATAAAGTTAAAAGAAAATACTATTTTTCCATGCACTTATGCTAGAAGTGAATCAACATTTGGACTGAATTTGAATACACTGCAACCCTGTATATGATTTAATTCCTAATTCACATAGTATAATCAACATTAACCAATGGATGAGAATGTATGGTTTGTGGTTTTCAAATTGGTAATTTGGACAAAGGTTCTTATGGTTCCTTTCTCCCTTGCTTTTGTCCTTTCCTGTCTTCCTGTCCTGTCCCTTCTGTCTTCCCCTCCTTTCCCTGTGCTTGGAATATTCCTTGTTTTCAGGCTTACTGAGCAAGTGCTGTATCACTGAGCTGTCTCCCCAGCTCTTCCCAGCCTCTGTTGAGTGCCTGCCTTATGATTTGTGAGGCCTATAAAATTGATAAAGGTTAATAGTGAATCTAATTATATAGAAATAGGTACATATAAGTAAACTGGGGAAATGTGATTAAGACAAGGGTTGTATCAGCATCAGTTGTGCTATTTATCTCACAGCTTATATGAAAGTTTTGTAAAACATACTCATTAAAAGTTTTTCAGTTCTGTGTTACTATATTGAAATACCTGAAATTATTAATTTAGAAAAGGTTTTGTTTTGACCCACAGCTTAGGTGATTCTAGTTCAAGATACTGGGGAGGAGGGGCATTCCTTTTGCATCAGGTGAGGCAGCATATCATGGCAGGAGTGAGTTGTGAAGCAGAAATTCTCAACACTCATGCCAAGAAGCAAAGGAACATGAAGAGTAGACTAGGGCTCCCCTTCTGCTAAGCTTTTTGTCCTAAGAGCTCCACTGGTTCCCACTGTCACCATCCTGGGGACCAAGTGTTTAACATGTGGGCTTTTAGGGAATACTTAGCCAAACCATGCAGGGTGAGGAGTGGAGAACTGTATAAAATACACACTATATTTCTCTCTACTATATGCTATATAATTGAATGTGAATCTACAGTTCTCAATAAAAATTTCTATTAAGGGCCTAGAAATAGGGCCCGGTGGTAGAACACATGATAAACATGAGTGAGGCCCTGAGTTCAATTCCTAGCCCCGGGGGGAAAAAGATAGAGTAATATATTCAGGATAGAGAATATAAATCTTTCATATATTAGCAGAACCTGAGATAGGCACCATTTGCTAAGCCAGCAACTTGGTTTAGATGTGGTAATTTTTATAAAAGCATATCCTTTTCAGTTTTTATTTTCTAAGCAGATAAAATTGCCTTATAGTCTGTCAGTTTAGGTGCTATTTACAAGGTATGAAAAAATATGGTGAATATTTAAAACTTTTTAAATTTATCGAGAGACACATAGCCTTTAATCCCTCGCAAGGTACCCCCCACATCTTCAAACACAGTTAATCCCATTGTTCTGTGACTTCCTGAAGCAGTTCTGGAAGTCCTCTTTCGTTAGTGTCTATAGTGAACTGTTGTGGCTGCCTTACTGCCTTGAATTGATTCAAAATATTTGAATAAGGTGGATGAGGACACAGCTTAATGCTTTTACAAGCCTGCCTTGGCATTCAGTGGCACTCGCATTGCATTTTTGTTACGTCACTCAGGAAAGAAGACCCAGAAAGCCTTCAGAAAGTGTCAAGAATGATGGGATAAGTGTGATCAAAGCAAGAAAGTATTTAAAGGGAGACTGATGGCAGCTTGTCTTTTACTGCAGTAATTCTTTTTTCTAGTGGTGGGATTGAACGCATATCCTTCACATAGAGTAACATTCCCACCCCTTTTTATTTATATTTATTTTTGAGGTAGAGTCTTGCCCAGCCTGGGTTTGAACTTGGCAGTCCTCCTGCCTCAGCCTTGCAGAGTGTTGGGATTACAGGCATGCGCCACCATTCCCTTTTTTTTTTTTAATTCGCACATTCATTATATAAAGGCTTTTTGTTCACATTCAGAAACTAACCTCCTGCGTAAAGCTAATTGTTGAGCGCCCACTCAGGAAGTATGTCTACCATATATTAGTATCATAAAATAACCCATTTTCTTTTTTATAAATGATGTAATTTTGGTATGATTTAGAAATTTGAATGTTTTTGTTTGTAAAAATTATATTTTAATCAGACCTTTCATTTTTGTTTTCTAGGGGGGAAAAGGATTGGACCAGTTGTCCTTGGTGGTTTTTGGGTTTTTGGGGTTTTTTTTCCTTTTTTTTTCAATTTAAAGGTAATCTTACTGTTACTAGTCATATGCACTTAATGTAATTTCTGTTTGGACTGGCAGTCTGTATTTGGTTAAAAAGGTAGAAATGTGATTGATTATATTGTACTGTAAAGTCTTTCTATTTTCCTCACAAAATACAATCTAATCTCCAAAACACAAGCACTAATCCATATGATTTACCTCATGGAAATAAGTATAAAAGTAAATTCAAACTATGTTTCTAGTTTATGCTTCATAGAATTGTTTTTTAGGAGCTCATGAAAAATATCTCTGTTCAGTCTGCTTGCTCAACATTGTATTTTACTCTCACAGATTGAAGTATCAGAACCATGGGAATAAAGGTTCAGCGTCCTCGATGTTTTTTTGATATTGCCATTAACAATCAACCTGGTAAGAATATTAATATTCTCTGGTTACGTTATTTATAAGTTATAAATAAGCTATAAGTTTATGTTAGTATGTAGTACTTTATATTAGTAAAGAAATTTAAACCATCTAACTTCTTTTTCAGCTGGAAGAGTTGTCTTTGAATTATTTTCTGATGTATGCCCCAAAACATGCGAGAATTTTCGCTGTCTTTGTACAGGTTTGTTTAAATTTCAGTTGCCCTGATAATTCTTAGAAAGTCTAGTTTAGTGGGATTTTATCTGAGACTGATTTATATACTACAGAAAAATCTCGAGTTTTTTTAATTAATATTTTTTAAAGTCTGGTTTAAACAAGTATATAAGGTCCAAGAGGAAGTGTGTTTTATAGGGCAAAAGCTTGCTAATTAATTTTGTTTTCATACTACTTTCTTACCTATTGAATATTCTAATTTTTCTTCTCTACAGGTGAAAAAGGGACAGGGAAATCGACTCAGAAGCCATTACATTATAAGAGTTGTCTCTTTCACAGAGTTGTTAAAGATTTTATGGTTCAGGGTGGTGACTTCAGTGAAGGTGAGACTTTGATTCAAACAAAAGAAAATCATATGTTCTTTATTAAATATTGTAGATCTTAAAGTTAACAAGTCTTATTTGCATATATTTGCATTAGACATTCATTTACATAATTGGTTACATTTAGCTTGGGAAATTGGTGCACATGCATACCACTTTTTTCCTTTTTTTTTTTTTTTTTTTTTTTTTTTTTTTTTTTTTTTTTTTTTTTTTTTTTTTTCTTTTTGAGGCAGTTTCCCTCTCTAGTCCAGGATGGTCTTGAACTCACTATGTTGTCACCCAAGCTGGCCTTGAACTCATGGCAATCCTCCTGCCTTGGCCTTCAGGGTACTGGTTGTAATTGCAGGCACATACTGCCACACTGGGCACATACTGCTCTTTGTACTCTCTGTGCTCTGTCTTTCTTTCCCCTCCCTGTTTCCCTCTTCCCTCCATCCTCAGGTCCCCTTCCTATCTCTGAAGAGTCTACCTTCCTGTCTTAGTTACTTTCTTGTTGCTGTGATTCAATACCTGACATCCCAAAAGTTTAAAACTCAAAGTTTCAGAGGGTCACAGTCAACCATGGGCATCCAACAGTGGGAAGCACATGATGGAGGTGGGGGTGAGAGTATCTCCTCATAGCACTGCAAACAGGAAGTCAAGTCCAGAAGGAAGGCAGAAAGCAACATATATCTTTCCCGGTCCCATCCCAGTGATCTGCCCTTTCTGGGCCCAGCCTCACTGTCCTTCCTTTCCAGGTTTATGCACTCACAACATACCACATGCCTGTTTTCCACTACATGCCCATAATCCTCCCCTCTAGACCAGGACCCCTTCTCCTAAGAGCACACGGTTCTGTAGATAACTCATAATGTCCAAATAATGAGACTTTGGGGGGACATTCCAGATCCAAACCACAATACTCCCAGTTTCCTATTCTCTCTTACATTTTACTTTAGAGTCATTCATATTTTGACTTTCACATACAAGTGAGATCATGTAACACTTAACTTTTTGTTTTCATTTCAGTAAGCATTATAGTCTCAAGGTGAACCCATTTTCCTACAATTGCTTCTTCATGGAAATTATAATACTGCATTCTGTTATACACCACATTCTCTTTATCTGTTGATGTAAAGCTGTTTCTAGGATTAAACTCTTAAGAGTTGTGTTGCTATAAACATGGATATGCATTTATCTCTGTAATACAACTTCAGCTCTTTTTGAAAGATGCTAGGAGAGGTACATTGTTGGTTAAATAGGATTTCTATTTTCGGTTTTCCAAAGAATCTCTGTGCTGGTTTCCATGGTGGTTATACTAACTTACAGTTCCACCAACAGTGGGGAGATGTTCCTTTTTCACCCTGTCCTCACCAACATTTGTTGTTTTTTGACTTTTTACTAATAGCCATTCTTTTTGGAGTAAGATGGAATCTGTATTGTTTTGATTTGCATTTCTCTGATGGTTGAACATGATGACTTATTGGCCATTTGTACTTCCTTTGAGAAGTATCTATTAATTTCAGTTGCCCATTTTTTGGTTTGGGTCTTTTATTACAGGTTTTTTTAAAGCCTTTTGTATATCCTGGTTATTATTCCTCTGTCCAGGGAGTAGCTGGCAGTATTTTCTTCCCATCTGTGGATTGTTTCTGTTGCTGTGCAGAAGCTTTTTAATTTATTGTCCCATTTCTGTTCATGAAATCCTTTCTTGTCCCTATGTCTTCCAGGACTTTAGTTTTATCTTCTAGCAAGTTCAGTGTTTCTGTTTTGATCCATTTTGATTTGATTTTAGTATAGGATGTGGGAGTTTAGGCTCATTCTTCTGTGTGTGAATAACTTGTTTTCCCAGTACCATTTATTAATGAGACTATCCTTTCTCCAATGAATGGTTTGGTCCCTTTGTCAAAAATCACATGGCTGAGGGTACTCAGATTGTTTCTGCATCTTCAGTTCTGTTCCATTAATCTTGCTATTTTTTTGTACCAGTGTCATATAGCTTTATTGTTTTTCTCTGTTCTGTAATTTTAAGTCTGGGATTGTGTTACCATTTACTTTACACTTACTGCTCAGGATTGCTTTAGCAATTGAAGTAGGTAAGTTTTCAAGAAGTGTTATTCTGTCTAGTTTTTCACTCCATTTAGTCTTTTTTTTTGAGACGGGGTCTCTGTAGTCCAGTCTGGTTTTAAGCCAGCTATATAACCTAGGCTGGCCTTGAACTCATGGCAGTCCTCTTGTGTCAGACTGCCAGGTGCCTGGGATTTCAGGCCTGTACCACCAAGCTCAGCTTCATTTCATTTAATCTTTGGTGAAATATTTAAAAGAAATGTATAAAAGAGGAAGGCATTATAGCTGCCATGTGTTTTGTGAATAGCTCTCTGGGAAGACATGAATACTGTCCATTCGCCCAGGAGAAGGCACACATGGGTCAAAGTAGTGATTATACCAAAGTTCAGGTTGGCGAATTAGTGAGTTTATTGGGCTTACTTACAGGAGTGTGGATGAGTAGTGACCTCCTAAAGCATAGATGAAGGCCTACCTAAAGGAGCATGAGTGCGGGGTCTCACAGATCTAAAGGTTACTTGAGACAGTCACATTACCAAAAAGCCTGGTCCGAAATGGATGATGCCTTATGGAAACTGCATGCTGCCTCCTTGGACTTGTGTGCCTGATTACCTACTGCTTTTCTGGCTTGGGACTTGTCTTTCTGGGCAGTGGCAGTTCTTCAGGGCTTACTTCTTTTTTTTCCTTACCATATTTATTAATATATATGCTATACATAATGTTTATAATGAACTTGAGTATTTTGTGCACGTACATATCACCTCAGTATTGTGATCCCTTTCCCTCCTCGCTTTTGGCCCTCCAATACCCTCTCTGTCCCCGTGACTCCCACCATCGCACTCATTTGGTTCTATAGAGTGCCTGTGTTCTGGATTTCCCAAATCAGAGAAATCATGGCGCTATTTAACATACTTAATCTTCTGTGTCTGACTCACTTCACCACTTAAATTACCACTAATCAGATCATTTTCCCACTTCTAGAATGGAGTACAATGGCCATATCTTGATGCCTCTTCTCTGGTTCCAGCACAGCCCTTTATTGGGGTAATTTGCCACAAGTTCTTTTTTCCTGTATCTTACTATATCGTTGTTGAGATTCTTTAATGTGGCTTCACCCACCAGTCTACATAAGAAAAGAAGTATAACAATGAAATTCATAAGGCTAGAAAATGTGAGAAACAAAAGAAGAGAAGTTAAATTTCAAATTCCTTAGCTGAGTACTAAAAGGTAAATATTTGTACATTCAAAAGACATCAGGTTGTCATTGCATCAATCAGTTTTCTTAGGATAAATTTACATCCAAGACCAAATGAGTGAATTGCTACATTAAACAAGATTAAGTCTATATTGAATTGCTACGTTTAATGAACTAAAATCTATATCACACAAGTATATTATACTAATAAGCAATAGAGTGGCATATTGAAGTATTTCAGAATTTTTTCTAACTTTCATAGATTATTTACTCACATTTCGCTACTTACTAACATTTTGCCAGATTTGGTTTATCATTTTACGAACTTATCCATCCCTAACTTCATGCATACATAGTTTTGAAGAGTTTATTCCAGTTCCCTATGTAGAGCGTAATTATTATGTTTTGCAAATTTATATACTATTAAAAACAGTAATTATGGGGGAAGGCTCACAGATCTTATGAGACAGTTGGCACTATTTTAGAAGGATAGCAGTCAAATGATTCAAATACTAGCCTGTTTTTTTGTTACATTTTCTTTTTGGCTGCTTCTTTTCCACCATGTATCTCTCTGTCTGTCTCAAAGATTCCTTCAAATATTTTCTGCAATGTTGGGCACATGGTAGGTCTTGCTCCCTTTCCTCCTCTATAGTTTTTTTCTCTCACTCACTTTCTTCTTCTTTGGACTTCCTTCTCTTGGAGCAACTGCAGTCCTCCTTGTTTGCTCCGGCTAGGACTCGCCTCAGATTGAAGATTCTCCTCCCCAGACCTCCTATGTACCTAAGGTTACAGCCTTGCATCACTGCATCCAGCAGGTTAATACCTAATAACTTGCTGTAATAGTTTGAATATTGTTGATGCAAAATCATTTGAGCACCAGCTTTATAAGAAGCATTTGGTTAGATAGCACTTCTGAGGAGCTTATTGCCGTAAGAGTTCTAAGAGTCTTGTGTTTTTCATTCTTAGGAAATGGACGAGGAGGGGAATCTATTTATGGAGGATTTTTTGAAGGTAAAATATTTACATTTATATTTTTATATTTATATGTTCAGTAATTTATATTTTATTCATTTGAGCATGTATTGAGTCAGTAAGTTCATTAAATATTATGTTAATAATCAACTACCTTCTAATATGATGATTATTTTGGTGAAGAATTTGTGATATAATTTTTTCCAGTACTGAAAATTGAACACAAGGCCTTTGCTCAGTTACATCCCCAGTCCCTTTTTATTGTTTATTTGAGACAAGTTCTCACTCACTGAGTTGCTAATTGCTCAGACGAGGCTGCAGTTTGCAAGTCTTTTGCCTGTCCCTCCCAAAGTGTTGGGATTACAAGCCTGTGCCACTGGACTCAGCAGTGATACACTTTTTATATAGATGAGATTTATTTTTTTTGTTGCTAGACCATTGGTACGTTGTATAAGATTTGAAAAGGTTTAAATAGTGTGGACCAAACTCTTAGAATTATAGTGCTAGAATAGGAACTTTCATAGCTTAGACTTAACCTTTACCAAAGCAGAGTCAGCAGTGTTTCTTAGTAAAAATACTTACATTTTTACAAGATCCATTTTTTTTGGTTATGAAAATTTGAAGTATCTTGACTTTCTAAAAAAGGGCCAGTTTCCAAATTTTTTTCTCTGAAGTATTTTATTGTTGTGAAGAACATTTGGAAAAGTGTAAGCATATCCATGTAGAACTAACATAATAGCTTTCATCTTTCATTTTAGTGTTCGCTGAAATTTTGTTTCAGATTCCACATGCCTAGTTTTTATACTCTAATCCCAAATTAGAAGAAGTTTAAGTGATGCTGTGGGGTAGTTTAAGTTAATGAGAACAGATGAAATAGTATTATGAGCCCTCAGCATTCTCAAGTGAAGTTGGTTAAATGTCAAAGAATTCTATGAGACTGGCTTCATGATTGTGTGTGTGATGCTGGGGACAGAGCCAGCTGCCTTATTCCTGATAGGTAAGCAAGGAATAGGAAATTTAAAATACTTTGGGGGCTGGAGGAATGGCTCAGCAGTTAAAGTGCTTTCCTTGCAAGCGCTAAGTACCAGAGTTTGATTCCCATGCACCACATAAGCTGGGCGTGGTGGCGCATGCCTGTAACCCCAGCGCTCTGGAAGGCTGAGGCAGGAGGATTGCTCCTGCTGAGGCAGGGAGATTGCCAGGGCTGCAGAGCAAGACCCTGTGTAAAAAGTGTGTGTGTGTGTGCGCGCACGTGCATGTGTGTATTTGTGTGTCATCCTTGCGCGGGGGCCATGTTAATCTCTGTATCCTTCAATTTTGGTATATGTGCTGCCGAAGCAAGCACCATGTGTGTGTATTAAAATACTTTAAAAAGATGGGAGAGGAAGTTTTGTATTTCTTTTGTTCTTAAGTTGTCTGGTTCTAAATAACAGTATGTGAAGAAGAGTGAAGACTAAATGCTTTAGAGATTATGCTAATAATTGCTTATAATGTATGAGAGAACTTTGCTTCTTTCTAGATGAGAGTTTTGCTGTTAAACACAACAAAGAATTTCTTTTGTCAATGGCCAATAGAGGAAAGGATACAAATGGTTCACAGTTCTTCATGTAAGTATTCATGATGTGATAGTTTAAAACATTTCTCTTTTTCTTCTGTTCTTTATCTGCCTTATGTTGGTCACTAATACCTAAAGACTATATAAGTACAGGAAGTGTTTAATGAACAGGAAAAAAGTCTTACTCTGTAGTCCAGGCTGGTCCTGAACTCACTATGGAACCCAGGCTGGCCTTCGGACTCAGGGCAATCCGCCTGCCTTCCGAGTGCTGGGATTACAGGTGTGCGCCACCCTGACCAGTTTACATGGTGCTGGGGAATCGAACTGGGGTACTTAGCACTTGACTTAACGCTAGCAAAGCAAGCGCTTTAATCGCTGAGCCATTCCTCCAGCCTGAAAAATCTTTAAAAAGAAGTTAAACTGTGCTGCTAAAGTTTCCAAGTTATAAAGTTGTCAAGAGGACATGAGAACTACCTTGAGATTTCTGCTAGTTGAGTCAGGGCAGTTTGAGCAGGAATAATATTAGATCACAGTCAAATAAGAATTCAAGCATCCATTTTGACGTGTAGTCTTGCCTTATTTGCAGTTTTGTTTTTTATAATTTCAGTTACTCAGCCATGGTCTATAAGTATTAAATGGGAAATTCCAGAAATAAATAATTTGTAAGATTTAAATTCTGACTGGTTGATGAAATCTTATTCTGTCCTATCTACGATGTGACTCATTCCTTTGTCCATTTTATTCATGTTGCACATGGTACCTGACCATTAATTACTTAGTCTTCTTCGTTATGAGATCAACTATCCTGGTGTGTTAAGTAGCCTTCACATGGTAGCCTGCTGCCACATCAGCAAGTCTCTAGTCACTCACTTCATCTTGTCCCATTACATAGGCTCCACTCCCCCTGGTCCAGAAGGGTGAGGACAGTCCAGTAAGATATTTTGAAACAGAAAAGCCATATTCCCACAGTATAGTGTTATATTTTATTATTTTTGTTAATCTCTTATGTGCCTAGTTAGAAATTTAAATTATAGCCCAGTGGTTAAGAGTGCTTACCTGGCAACCCTGGGCCCTTGATTCAGTTCCCCAGTACCACATCAGCTGGGTGTGGTGGCACATGACACACTTACAGAAAATAAATGAATAAACAGAAAAGAAAGGCCTGTACCATCTAGGCTTGGCTCAAAAAAAAAAAAACTTTAAAAATAAACTTCATCATAGGTATGTATATACATAGAAAAGCAAAATATTGTATATATTTAAGACTCAGTACTGCTTGCCATTCAGGCCTCTACCAGAAAACTTAGATCATTTTCTCTATCATTAAGGGGAAACAACTGTAAATAAGTGAATGAATAACAAGGGAGAAGGGAAACCTGGTCCTTTTAGAATGTCACCTGATGAATATAAGAGAAATAATGGAGTTAGAAAATTGTTAATTTTGTTTTTGGGCTTTTTTCTTTTTCTTCTTTTTGTTGGTTTTTTTTTTGTTGTTGTTGTTTTATTTTGTTTTGTTTTTTGGGTTTTTTTTTTGTTTTGAGACAGGGTCTCATTCTGTAGCCTAGGCTGGTCCTGAACTCACTGGTGTAGCCCAGGATGGCCTTGGACTCAGGACAATCTGCCTGCTTCAGCCTCCTAAGTGCTGGGATTACAGGCTTGTGCTACCACACCCAGTTTTATGCGGTGGTGGGGAATTGAACTCAGGGCTTTGTCCTTGCTACGCAAAGACTTTAACCACCACCAACCACCACCGTGCCATTCCTCCAGCCCCAGAAAAGTCTTCATTTTTAACTGTAAAAGCAATAATAGATTCTGGCAAGAATTTCTTTGGTTATTAAACTCTGAGGTGCAGTGTTAACCAGAAACAATGTGGTTATATAGAGCATCTCTTCATTACTAAGAGTAAAAAACAGTCAGTCCTTGTTATGCACAGATTCGGTATTTGTCAATTCATCCATGTGCTAACATTTATAATCCCAAAGTCCTGCTGAAATTTTCCAGTTCTGACGAACTGCAGAACAGTGTAATCAGGGCACCTGTAGTTGCTGTTACAGTTTATTAATTGTCAAGTATGGGTCTTACTGGTGTTTTTAATGAAAGCAACTCTTCGATTTCTCTTTGTTGTAGAAAACTTAACATAGGTAAGAGGGGAAAAGAGTGTCTAAAGAATGCCTTTCTATATCATAAAAGAAATTGGTAGTGTTGCATGTGCTTAGCAGTCAATTTTTAGATTAAAAATTATCTTGAGCATCAATAATAGAATTATGACTACATTAAATCTATTACTTGTAAATATATTATGCTTTATTAATCTTACTTTTGGACATTGGATATAATTCTTGTTTTTTAAACTGTTTTGTTTTTACGGGTTCTTTTGTTCCCAGGCTGGTTGAACTCCTGGGCTCAAACGATCCTTTTACTTCAGCCTCTTAGGTGACTGGGTCTATAGGCATGTATTCCTAATACCTTTTTTTCAGGTTTTTATCCAAGTTTTAACCCATGGTTCTTTCCAACTTGAAATTTACTTTATATCAGAGAAATAAACTCAAAATCATAGCAAGACAAGTAATGCAAATAATTCTTTTGGAATAAGAAGATGTTAAGACGTTTGGCACATGCCTGTGATTCTAGTTGCTGAGGAGTCTGACACAGGAGGATCACAAGTTCAAGGCCAACCTGGACAGTTTAGCAAGATCCTGTCTTAAAATAAAAAGCTCAGTGGTAAAGCATCCCTAGGTTTCCTCTCTAATGCATCACACATACCCCTATTCACCTACCCCTGTAACTGCTCTCTAGTTAGTTATTGTCATGTACAGATACCACAACTTCTATATTTTTCTAGAGAGGTCTGGAACTTGAATTTTTTTTCTTTTGAAATGAACTTGCCTGTGCTGGTTGTGAATGTGTTTGATTGTCCTGCCCCCCCAAAAAGCTGCAATTATAGGCACATACCACTGTATCTGGTGAAAGTATCCAACATTTCATGTTGCCAACAAATTTAAAAATTTGAAAATTTGTAAAGTAAATGGATCATTTCTGTTCACCGTCAACAGGATGTGAGAGCCATCAGAACATGACTACTTCCACCTCCATCCCTCCCTGCTGTCCGTAAAATGAAACACACTTGCTGAACCCATAACTGATAAAATGCTTCAATTCATTTTGATCTGATCTGTCTGTACTGTAGAACATTGGACTATTCAGTAAGGTCTTAGTTACATGCAAGAAAATAACTTCAAAAAGCAAGTTTTTAACAATGAGTAGATTTTTTTCGACAAGTTTTTAAAAGTGCACTTTATGGGAAATATATTATGTTCTGTTCTACTTAAGATAGTGTGATTTTGTTAACATAATGTGTGATTGCTTTGTTTTCAGCTTTGTTTCCAATGAAGTTATTTTTTTTTCCTTTTTAGAGATGCTAACTTTGTTTTTCTCTGACTTTGTTTTTATTCTTCTTTGATGACTTCCAAAAGAACAACGAAACCAACTCCTCATTTAGATGGGTAAAGTTTATTTTAATATTTTGCAGCCTACTTTAAATGAATATCAACATAAGAAGCCTTTACTTAAATGTTATTTTGTTACTCTTTAGGCATCATGTTGTTTTTGGGCAAGTAATCTCTGGTCAAGAAGTTGTGAGAGAGATAGAAAACCAGAAAACAGATGCAGCTAGCAAACCGTTTGCTGAGGTACGGATACTCAGTTGTGGAGAACTGATCCCCAAATCTAAAGGTAAGGGCAAGTATGTATTTCAGGAAATTTTTACTAAAAATAATTTACATGAAACTCATACTACAGCTCATGTAATTGTTAGTTTTTTATATCTTCAGTGTATTTGGTGCCTTTATTTTTCTAATTTCTTCAATTGACAAAAATTTTACATATTTATCTGGACAATATGATATTTTGAAATACCTATACATTATAGATTGGCTGAATTTAGCTAAAAGTGTACATACTGGCCTGGAGGAATGGCACAGCTGTATAAACAAAGCAAGTGTGAGTCCCTGAGTTCTATTTCCCCAGCACCACATAAGCCAGGCATGGTAATGCACACTTGTAATCTCAGCGCTTGAGAGGCTGAGGCAAGAGGATTGCCATGAGTCAAATACTACCCTGGGCTACATAGTAGTCAGTTCAGTACCAACCTTTGGATTACAAAGCAAGACCCTGTCTCAAAAAATACATATATATATATATATATATATATATATATATATATATATATATACACATAATTTGAAGTTGGTTTTGGTTTATTTTGTTTTTGTTTTGAGATAGAGTCTTGCTCTGTAGTCCAGGCTGGTTCTCAACTCATGAACTCACTATGTAGCCTAGGCTGGCCTGTAACACACAGCCATTCTGTCTTAGCCCCTTTAGTGCTAGGATTACAGGAGTGTACCACTACACCCTGTTTATACGGTGCTGAGAAATTGAACTCAGGGGCTTCCTCTTGCTAGGCGTGCTCCTTGACATTTAACTATGCCCCCATTGTAGTGTTGAGTTATTTTAAACCAAAATCTTAAAATCACTAATTTTTAAGACTGTAGTGTAGTTTTTGTTTTTCATTTGACATGTCATTGCTTGATGTGCAAGAAAGGATTTTTTCTGTGTCCTCACCTGCTATTATTTTTCATTATTTTAATATCCATTCTAACAAGAGTAATACGCCTATTAGGTTTTAATTTTCATTTCTCAGATTATTGGTATTGAATTTTTTTAATGTACCTGCTGGCCTTTTATGTCTTTTACCTATTTTTTAATCAAGTTACTGTTTTCTTGATATTGAGTTATTTTATACATTAAAACACCCTTTATCAAATATGCAGTTGTCTGTTCACTGTATTTTCTTTGTTTTGAGAAACCATTTTGTTTGGTGTAATTACATTCGATTTTCTTTTTTGCCACCTCTACTTTTGAGGTCACGTCCATAAAATCCTTGTCCGTGCTTGTGTTTTAGACTTAGATTTCTCCCTCTGCTTTCATGTAGTAACTTTACAGTTTTAGGTCTTAATGTTTTAAAATTTTAATCTTTTTCTGAGTTGATTTTTTTATCTGATGGAAGATAAGAATCTGATTGCCTTCTTCTGCATGTAGAAGGTTATCTCAACGTTGTTTATGTACAGATTTAAAGAATCTTTTTCACCAGCTCCTTTCTCACTGAAAGCTGGGCCATGTGCGATTAAGATCGGGAGGGTTGAAGGTCAGGCTTTCTCCTCTGTCTGCACCGAAATGACTCTGTAAGGGAAGAAGCAGTGTTGCTTGCTCTGTCCAAAGGTAGGGTGATTAGAAGTCCAGTGGCTCCTCATGGTCTCCACTCCTGCTGCTCTCGGCAGGAACAGAGGGCTACATGCCATTTTATCCTTATTATTCAGTTGGCATAGAGCCGCTATTAGCATAAAATTTTATGTTCTGTTAGCACTCCTGAGCTCAGTCTTTTGGAGAGAATAAGGCTTTCTTGGGTTTAAGAAATCTGCCGATTGGCATTTCCAGGTTGCAGGTTGCTCCAGCATGCCATCTAGAATATACTAGAGCGCAGCCAGACCAGAGAAATAATTTCTGGTATCCTATTAAGCTGAAGGGTAATTACAGTTAACAAGTTTTTTTTTTTCATACATTCAGATAGCCGGAAGAGAGATGTTTGTGTCTGATTCATTTTGCTAAGCTTAATGGTCTCCAGGTGCAATCATTTTCCTACAAGTGACTCAAATTAGTCTTTCTTTATGGCATAGTAGTGCTCCATTGTGAATATATACCACATCTTTGTTCATTCATCTGTCGTTGGACAGATTGGCTCCTTCCAAGATTTGGCTATTATAAATGTGCTGCTATAAACATGGGTATACATGTAACACTATTGTATGATGACTTTTAACTCTTTTGGGGGGATATATCCAGAAGAGATATAGCTGAGTAAAATGGGATATCTAGGGCTGGAGGAACGGCTCAGCAGTTGAAGCGCTAAGCCAGGTACTAAGTACCCGAGTTCGATTCCCCAGCACCACGTAAGCTGGGCATGGTGGCGCACGCCTGTAATCCCAGCACATGGGAGGCCGAGGCAGGAGGATTGTTGCGAGTCCAAGGCCAGCCTAGGCTCCATAGTGAGTTCAGGACCAGCCTGGACTACAGAGCAAGACCCTGTCTCAAAAAAAAAAAAAAAAATGGAATATCTATTTTCAATTCTTTTGAGGAATTTCCATTCTGCTTTTTATAATGGGTTCACCAGTTTACAGTCCTACCAGAAATGTAGAAGGGTTCCTTTTTCTCCGCAACATTTTGCCAGCTTCTTTTTTTTTTTTGAGACAAGGTCTCACTCTGTGGTCCAGCCTGGTCCTGAACTCACTTCGGAGCCCAGGCTCGCCTTGGACTCACAACAGTCCTCCTGTCTCAGCCTTCTGAGTGCTGGGATCACAAGCGTGTGCCACCATGCCCAGCTTATGTGGTGCTGGGGAATCGAACTAGGGTACTTAGCACTTGCTAGGCAAGTGCTTTAATCTCTGAGCCATTCTTCCAGCCCTTTTTTTTGAGTTTTTAATGCCAGCTATTCTCACTAGAGTTACAAGGAACCTCTGTGGTTCGTGTTTCTGTTTTATTGTTAGTTAAGGATGCTGAACATTTTTTTGTGTGTGTGTTTATTTACTGACCAGTAGGACTTCTGAGAACTGCTTATTCATTTCACTTGTCCGTTTTATTTTGAGGGAATCAATTTTTTAAATTCTTTGTATATTTTTGATAATACTTCTCTGAGGAGTAGCTGACAATAATTGTTTCTCATTCTGCTGGCTCCCTCTTCACTGTGTTGTTTCCTTTGTTGATAAAGCCTTTTAATTTGATAGAGTGCTATTTGTTGACTCTTGGTGGTACCTCTTGTGCTTTTGGTATTTTATTGAGAAAGGTCCTTGCTTGCCTATGCCTATTGGACAAAGTAAATATTAAAGAATGAATATTAGGGCTGGAGGAATGGCTCAGTGGTTAAAGTGCCTAGCAAGCATTAAATCAAATGGTAGGTACCAAATTCCCCAGCACCACATAAGCTGGGCACACGCCTGTAATCCCAGCACTTGGGAAGCTGAGACAGGAGGATTACTGTGAGTTCAAGGCCAGCCTGCGCTCCATAGTGAGTTCAGGACCTGCCGGGCTGCAGAGTGAGACCCTGTCTCAAAAAAATAAAATGAAGAATGAATTTAGAACCTGCAGAAATTTTGAATTTTTACTTAGAAAAATTGTTGACTCAAACTTTATTTTATTAAAGTTAAGAAAGAAGAAAAGAAAAGGCATAAGTCGTCATCATCATCATCGTCATCATCCAGCGACTCAGATAGCTCAAGTGATTCTCCTTCATCTTCTGATTCTTCTGATTCTGAAAGTGCTTCTGAAGAGAAATCAAAAAAAAGAAAAAAGAAACATAGGAAAAATTCCCGAAAACACAAGAAAGAAAAGAAGAAGCGAAAGAAAAGCAAGAAAAGGTCTGGTCTATATATTTGTAACATTAATTTGCTAACAAGATTTCATCATTTATTCTGTGTTTATTGTATGAAATGCTTTTCTTTGGCTTGGAGTTTTGTTTCTTTTTTTCTTTGAGGAGAGAGTTGTTTCTTGAGTTTGCTCTTGTTGTTTTGAAACAGAATCTTACCTTAGTTGTCCAAACCATCCTGGTGTTTGCAACCCTTCTGTTCTAACTTCTCAAGTAGCTGGAAATACAGTCATGTTACCACTGTGCCACGTTTAGGTTTATATTTATTATGGGAGGGTCATAGGATTAGTGAGAATTATAGGAAGCCAACAGTTGGTGTTTTTATTTCCTGTAGCAGTTTCTTGCTTTCTTGTCTTTTATCTCTTGCTCTTAAAGTAGCCTAAGGGCAGAAAGCAAATGTTTACTGTATATTTACTTTTCCATTTCAATTTCCATTCCAATTTCTTCTGAAACTTTTTCTGTTGCCTCAAAAACAGTGGATGGTCAGAAAAGTCATCATATATTTTGTCTATTTTTCAAAGGTCCTTCCATTATATTAAGAACAAAGGTCAAGCAGTGACACATTGCCGATTTCATTTGATAATCTTTTGCCATCTTTCATTAAGCTTCCTAATTCCTTGTTCATAGAGTGACCTGTCTTCATTGGCAAAAAATCAGAACATGGTTCTGATTTGCAGCCTCTGAATTACACATACTACACAAAGAGTTTTGAAGAAAGCAAAACAATTGGAATTCTGACATTGCAAGGTCAGGCGAGTATAATGGTTGTGGAACTCATGTCTTCCAAGCTCCGGTAATTTTTGATAGATGACCAGACTTTTTTGTGGTACTGTGTTGTGATAGAACATAGCTCCTTGGTGATTAACAAGCTTTAGACGTTTCAGGGTGGATGATGGATTCATTCAAACCATCTACTTGCCAACAGTGCACATTCACATTGATTGGTTTGTTGGTGGGAGCTCAAAAAAACATGACACCTTGGAAATCCCACTGCACTGAGACCATAAACTTCCTTGATGAATATCTGCTTTTGATAGCATTTTTGAAATGAATCATCATGTTAGAACCAAGACTGTTGGCATGCAACGTTGTTGAAAACAATCCAATTCTCACCACCAGTTATCAATCACATCAAAAAAGGTTCATTTTTCCATGTTTAATGAGCACACACAGATGATTATATGCACTGTCCGGTGCTTCTTTGAGTTCATGAAGAACCCAGATATCAAACTGCTCATATAGCCAAGCTTCTTCAGGTGGTCATGAATGATTGAATGATGGATGTTCAATGTTTCTGCAGTCTTTTGTGCTGTGTAACGTGGATTTGACTTAATCCGTCTTTTATTTTGTTATCATGAGCCTTGGTTAGCCTCTCTGACAGAGGAACATCATTGAGAGGAAAGTGACCAGCACAGAATTTTGTTAACTGTCACTGGCCCTGACATTGTTGTAGAGCATTGTCATTGTAAATGGTACTCAGCTTTTCACAAGGTTGCCATGCATTCTTCCTTGTATGCAATTCAAGCACTAAAATATAATGACAATGTAGTTTGGTTTTCCGTCTTCAACTTGTTATAAAATCTCTAAAACTAAACCAGATTACTCAGTTTTCTTATTTAGAATGAGGCTAGAAATGTCAGCTGTCAAATGACATTGTAATAATTGATTCAAATGGTTCTGTTATTTCCAAAGAGAAACTAGTGCCATCTGTTGAAAATATGCATTGTGACTTTTTAGAAAATCCAGTAATTTCTTTACTTATAGTTTAAATTTATGACAATGCGCTAGTTAGGGGCATAGCTTAGTGGTTGATGCATAAGCCCCTGTGTTTGATTCTCCAACACCACATAAAAATTAGTTGGGTATAGTAGTGCGTTCCTGTAATTCCAGTGCTCAAAAGTCTATGTCACGAGGACTGCCATGAGATCAAAGCCAGCCAAGGCCACACAGTGAATTAAGTACCAGACTGAACTACAGAGTGAGTCACTGTCTCAAAAAAAGAAAAGAGAAAAGAAAGCGCTGTACACAGAGTATCATATTTTAGGTTTCTTTTATGGAAAATTATTTTTGAGTATGGTAACAGATATTTTACTTGGATTTTTGGTTGGTTGGTTCATTTGTGAGAGGAGTGGAGGAAGATTTTTCCCCATGTGATCACATCTTTTGAGAGAACATAAAGGTATTATATATGCTGGTGATATAAAGAAAAGAAATACCAACAACTGAAAATTAAGGGCAGGTGTGTAAGAGTCAAATGTAGTTATTTTGTGCATTTGTTTCTATCTATCAAGCGCATCTAGTGAAAGTGAGGCTGAAAATCTTGAAGCACAACCCCAGTCTACTGTCCGTCCAGAAGAGATCCCTCCTATACCAGAAAATAGATTCTTAATGAGAAAAAGTCCTCCTAAAGCTGATGACAAGGAAAGGAAAAACAGAGAGAGAGAGCGAGAAAGAGAGTGGTATGTGATGTGTAAATGTATTTTGCAGGGTGTCTGTCCTATATATCTTAACCATAGAATTTTTCTTCTTTTTCAGACCTTTTAGCTGTTTTAGACAGATTTAATTGGTGACCTAATTTCAGAATTGAAACATCATGTTTTATGTTGTTGGAAGGCTGTGACTACACAGCAGTTATTACAGTGAATGTGGTTTGAAGGCTATCAAAAGGCTAAGATGTCTTTAGCAGTAATAATGACATACACCAAATCTGAAGTCTATTTTATTATAGAAAGATGGGTTTTTAACAAATGAAAATGCATTACCTGTTCCTTACCTATATAAGTAATGTTAAATTTCTTTGAAACTGGAAAAATAGGATTTTGTTAGCAGAGCTCCTTTTTGCTGATCACATACATAGATAAATTGACTTAGTTCAAGGCAGATTTTGAGAACTGTTACCTTTTAAAAGAGAACCCATGGTCACACTTCCACAAGGAACTGTTACTAATTAAAATCCAAAATATATGTTAATAGGTACTTTCAATTAATAAAATATAAGCAAGTTCTCCTAAATATAATAATTCAATAATTTTCTGTGTTACTTTTGTATTCTAAATTTTTAAGGCTGTAAGCACTTTGGGGGGTTTTGGGGGGGGGTTGTTTTTGTTTGGTTCGTTGTTTTTTTTGTATTTTGAGACATAGTCTCGCTCTGTAGCTCAGTCTGGACCAGAACTCACTGTGTAACCCAGGCTAGCCTTGGACAATTGGCAGTCCTCTTGTCTCAGCCTCCTAAGGGCTGGTATTACAGTTGTGCATCACCATGCCCAGCTTTATGTGGTGCTGGAGAATCAGACTCAGGACCTTAACACTTGCGAGGCAAGCACTTTAACCATTGTGCTCTGGCCCCAAGAACCTTACCTTTGAAGTTTATGTAGTAGGAAAAGTTTTTCATTATCTGATTCACAATATTGTGGTAATAAAAAATTGATACCATGCTAAGTACTTTAAATATTTTTCAATATAAATCCATATTATTGTCATCGTTCTTTGGGTTCTTTGAGTCTTTTTAATGATTATGTTCAAACTTACAAAATTGAAGTGAATTCCAATCAAATTGTCACAACATGTAAATAATAAAATTCTTAGTGACTTGCTTTCACAATACAGTAAAAATATGAGTTATTTGAAGTTTGGGATAATTTTATTAGAATGGATTGATTTTGTTTTTCTAAAATAGAAAAAGATATTTCTAAGGAAATAAAGATAAAAGAAATAATTTAAACTCTACTTTTCAAGTATTTCAGGTATTGTTAATGAGATAGTTAAGTACTTTATTATTTGAAAATAGTTTCACTTTTGATTCAAAACTAAGATAAAAGCAGTTGTCTAATGCACACAAGATTCTATCTCTTCTGTTCACAAAATTTCCTGTTTCTGTACTTGACTTACCAGTGGACAGTTGCTTGTGAGATGATAAGGTACTTTGGAATAAGAATTTTAAAATTGTTCTTTAGCCCCTTCTGTGTTGATTTCTTTTTATCATCATGAAATTAGCTTCATTTTGGTATTGAGTACTTAACAGTGTTTTTAAAGGGCCTGTTTATCATGTTGGGGCTCAGTAGTTCATCTCCACATATTATATAAGACACTTGTATTTCTGACCCTTGGGTAATAGTTGCAGGTGACAGGTTAAGTTAACCACTGATATTATGCAGAATTTTATATTTATTAAGATTGGTACAGCTATATCCTCAGATTCATTTTTTATAATGGTAATGTGTTTTGACTTTTCCTTTGCTTTTTCCTAGTAATGCACTTAACTCCCAGCCTCCTTCATACCAGAGACGACTTTTAGTTACTAGGTCTGGCAGGAAAATTAAAGGAAGAGGACCAAGGGTAGGTAATTCTTTACTCAGAAATCTTAAACTAATACTGGGTTTATTTTTCTGAAAGAATTTTAGTGAGCTAGGGATATAGCTCAGTCATAGAGAACTTGCCTGGTATGCACAAGGCCTTGGGTTCATTCCTTAGCACTGCAAATATTATATATACATATACTATTAAACATTATTTAGGGATAGAAGTATGGCTCAGTGATGAGAACACTTACCTAGCAAGTAGAAAGAAGGCCCTGGGTTCAGATCTCCAGCACCACATAATAGCTGGGTGTGGTGACATCCCCCTATAATCTCATCACTGGGGGCTGAGGCAAAATTATTACTGTGAATTCCAAGCCAGCCTTCTCTGCACCGTGAAGTCAGGACCAGCCGGGACTAAAAAGCAAGACCCCATTGCACACAAACAAAAGTATAAACGTAACTTAAAATGTCAAAACTTCCCCTTTGTAGTAGCATTTGTGTGTTGGTACTTACAAACTAAAAAGCTATCAAATACAAGTGGATTTTATGTTTACATGGTAAAAAATGGAAATGTGATCTTGTCCTCTGTGCTCTTACTAAAAAAAACAAAACTATTCTTACTCTTGTATCTTTCTCTTTGCTGATTTTCCCCATCACAATTTAAATGTATTCAAGACTTTGTAGAAACATAGCTATACTTTCTGTCTTGCTTTTTGTTTTTTACATAATTCTTCAAGCATTTCAGTTTTTCTTGTTTTCTCATCATTCTTTAAAAAACAGCATTTGTTGTATGGTCAGCTCCAAGTCACAAAAACCACTGATTCCTTTTGGTTTTCATCTTACTGAGTCTCTTTCCTTATAGTATTCTCTGCCAATAGCTTTTATCACATTTCCTGTTTCTCTACCTAGTCTATCTTAAATTTCCAGTGCTCATTCATTCTCCTATATCTGACCTCTATACACGGTCAAACCTCAGAGTCTAGCCTTTTTCCCAGGCAGTCTTATTCTTTCTGTGGTTGATAATTCACGGGCTTCTCTTGGCTTAGTATGTAGACATAGCATTGAACATAGGCACTTATTTTCTCATATTAGAGAAACCCTGTGATATTTAAACTGTATCTGATTCATTTCGCTAAGCATAATGGTTTCAACGTGCATCCATTTTCCTACAAGTGATTCAGATTGGCTTTCTTTATGGCACGATATTGCTCCATTGTGTAAATACACCACATCTTCTTTATCCATTCATCCATTGGATATATGGGCTTATTCAGAGATTTGGCAGTTATAAATTAATATGACCGTGAACGTGGATGTATATGTAATCACTCTTGTACGAGGATCTTGATTCTTAAGAAGATACCCAAAAGAGGTATCTTTTGAGATAGGTATTTTTCAGTTCTGAGGACTCTCCATAATGGTTTAAAAGCCCACCAGCAATGTCAGGGTTCTTTTTCTCACAACATTCCCTAGCATTTAATTGGTTTTTGAGTTCTTAATACCAGCCATTCTTACTCGAATTAGATGGGACATCAGTGTTGTTTTTGTTTGCATTTCTGTAATGGATAAAAATGCTAAACATTTTTTTATATACTTGCCATTCAGACTTCCTCGGAGAGCTGCTTTCATTTTAGATGCCTATTTTTTGATTGAATCTTTTTTTTTTTTTTTGAGACAGAGTCTTGATCAGTAGCCCATACTGGTCCTGAAATTCTGAAATTGCTAGGAAGTGCTTTAACTTCTGTGCTGTTCCTCCAGCACCTGGATCTTTTATTTTGGAGGATCTAATTTTTCAATCCTTTGTATATTCTTGATTATAGTCCTCTATCTGAGGACTAGCTGGCAATAATTGTTTCTCATTCTGCTGGTTCTTGCTTCGCTCTGTTTTCTTTGTTGTGTAGAAGTGTTTTTAATTTCATAGGATCCCTTTTGTTGACTCTTAATGTTATCTGATGTGCTTTGGGTATGTCTTCAAGTTCCCTGTTTTTCCTTCCAAAAGTTCAGTTTTCATTTCACTGTCTAGGTTTGATCCATTTTGATTAGAGTTTTGGAGATGGTGAAATAGGTGGGTCTAGTTTCATTCTTCTACATGTAGGTAACATGCAGTTTTCTCAGCACCATCTGTTAAGGAGTCTACCTTTACTCCAGCGTATGTTTTTTAGCCCTTTGTAAAAGATCAGATAGCTCCAGGTACTCGGGATGCCTCTGCATCTTCAGTCTTTTCCATTGATCTACCTGTCTGTTTTTGTGCCGATACCATGTGGTTTTTATCACTGTTGGTTTGTAATATAATTTGTTTTCTGGTATTGTGTTGCCTTCTGCTTTAGTATTGTCGCTAAGGATTGTTTGGGCTATTCTGGTTCTCTTCTTGTCCCATATAAATTTGGGGGTTATTTTTTTTTCTCTTTCTGTGAGAAATGCCGTTGGTATCTTGATTGGGATAGCATTGAGTCTGTTTATCAGTTTTGGTGGCATGGCCATTTTGATAGTGTTGATTATGCCTATCCAGGAACAGAGAATAATCCTTTCATTTTCTGAAATTCTATTTCTTTCTTTTTTTTTTTTAAAGAGTAGTATAGTTTTTTGTATAGAGATCCTACACTTAGTTAGGACTGAGTTAACTTACTTAAGTTGATGCCTAGTTGTATAATTTTCTTTTAGGCTACTGTGAACGGAGTATTTTTCTGATCATTTTCTCTGTTTTTATTTTTGCTAATAGAGGAATGCTATTGATTTTTGTGTACTGATTTTATACCCTGCAATGTGCCTGAATATGTTCGTTAGTTCTAAGAGTCTTCTGGAAGAATTTTTGGAGTCCTCTGTGTGAAGGCTCATATCCACAAAAAAGGATAGTTTGACTTCTTCCTTTCTTATGCATATTTCCTTTATTCCACATTCTCTTGCTTGATTGCTCTGGCTAAGGTTTCAGGCACTGTGTGCAGTAGAGGTGATAAGAGTGGATACCCTTGTCTTGTTCATTCCTGATTTTAGGGGAAATGTTCTCAGTTTTTCTCTAGGTAGGTTGATGGTGGCTCTAGGATTGTCATACATTACTTTTATCAGCTTGAGGTAAGATTCTTCTATACCTAATTTCATTAGAGTTTTGTCTTTTATTTACTCAGTTAATTCTGTTGTCATTAGGACCATTATTTCTTTAGTAAATTCCTCTTTTAGCTCACTGATTATTACTTACATTTCTTTAAGAATGTCTTGTTTGAACTGACTGTTCGCATAAACCAATGGTTTATTTGACTTTTGACTTCCTTTCCTGTGAGTTCTACTGTTTTAGGGCTCATTTCATTGGCTTCTAGGGTGTCAGGTATGTCTGCATGTGTCCTATTGCTTTGTCTTCCCATGCTTCTGTTGCTGAGGGCCTTCATTTTAATGGCCAAGAAGTTTCAATGAATGTGTATGTAGGTATGTGGTAAATACTAAAAGTTCAGAGTTCTGTCCTGGAAGTAGGCAGTGAGTGGGTACCTAATGGTCTGATTGCCTCTAAGGTGTTTTTAACCTTCCTGTGAACTCCTTTCAATCTCTGGAGTTATCTTCCCTCTCCTAGCTACATTGAGAAGGTAATTTTTAACATATCTCAACTTTTTCAATAAGCCTACAAACTGTTCACACACATATCTCCCATCTCTCCTGGTTGCCCTTACCCAAGAGTGGTGCTCTCTGCCCTGTGAGGTGCTCCTTCTACCACCCAACAATTCAAGATATTGGCAGCCTTTCCTCTCTGCAGTTGTCTTGTATCAGTTCCTTCCTAGGTTCTGATTAAAAGCGTCCCCAAAATCCCTGAGGTGTGGCCCATCTTCTGGCTTCTTTTACCCTAAAAAATTTCAGACTCGCTTTCTTTTCAAAATAGCTCCTGCCTACATCACTGCCTACTGTGGCTGCTGTGTGCTGCTTCTCTGAGTTAGACTGCCAAACTCCAGGAGGCCTTTTTCAAGAGGAATCTTGCAGTGCATTTATGATTTGCACTACCTGCAGGCTCATATTTGGAATCTGGGCATACCAGCTGATGTCAGTTCCCTGGATTCCAGGCTTACGTGGCCTGATGTTGCTGGCTGCTGTTAATTCCTTCAGCTCCCAGCTCCAGACTTACCTGGGCCTGCGCATGCCAGCAGCTCGTGGCCCTTGCCAGTCTGGGGCAGCTTCCTGGGCTGGCGTTTTCTTTGGCTTCTGGCATGTCTTCATTGTTTCCAGCCTTCCTGTGAATGTCTTTCAATTTCTGGAGTTGTCTTCCCTCTCCTAGCTACATTGAGCAGGTAGTTTTCAACATTAACTCAACTTTTTGAATGAGGCTGTAAGAAGCCATTGAGCAGTACTCTTATTCAGTCACCATCTTGCCTGGAAGTCCCATGTTCATTTATTTCATCATCATGTTGTCTGAAATACAAACGGTTTCCTCGTTAGTACATATCCATAGTCTAGCTGCTTGAGAGGATGAGCTGGGTGGAATGATTGCAGACTCTAGGCATGTCTGGGCAACTTAGCAAGACCCTATCTGAAAATAAGGAAAAATATTTTAAAGGGCTAGAGATGTAATTAAGTGTTAGGGTTCTTGGCTAGCATGTTCAAGGCCCTGGTTCAACTTCTATTACAAAAAAAGGAAAATTTTTAAGGACCCAAAAGAGCAACCTTCTCTAGATAACTTGTCATAGACTGTTTTGTATTTCTTGCTTTCCTAATTTTGATTGATGACACTCATACTAGTTCAGATCTCTGTGTTACTTATTTTCTGAGCACTCTGTTTCTTTTTGTGCTCCTGTGTTGTAGTAGCATAGATGTTCAGTGTATGTGGGCTCACAGATTCCTCCAGGGCATCGCAGAGTGATTGGGAGTCCTAAAGGCTAAGTAAATACTAGATGAAGAAATGAATGCATACACATTGCTAGAGTCTGGGCACATCAGCTGGTGTCAGCTGCCCCAGACTGGCAAGGGCCACACATGCATTTCTCATGGTATGACACATCAAGTATACATAACAGTCAAATTAGAATTTGGCATCTTGTAAGAACTTACATACCTGGGATATTCTAACATCGTGCGGAGAGGACTGCTCGTGGTAAGATAAGAGTGGGTAGAGTTTCTGTGATTAATGTTCCTTATTTGGAATTTTGTAACATCTACTTAAAAGTTTCTGTCTTCATGATTTTCTACCTGAAAGTTGGGGAATTTGAGCAGTTTTGTATTTATTCATTTGTTCTTTCATTTGTTCACTTAATCATTGATACCGGGCTAGAGTATGAACTTCAAACTTGCTAAACCCATGAGCTACCACTGAACTACACCCTCACTACGATGTTAGTAATTTCAGAGGATATAGAAATACCCCTTTTTTTAAACCTACAGATATTTGCGCTTTAGCTGTTGTTGTATTGTTTTATACTTTACATGTTAATTTTTTATCCTTCTTATTTTCTTAAGCGTTACCGAACTCCTTCCAGATCCAGATCAAGGGATCGTTTCCGACGCAGTGAGACTCCTCCACATTGGAGGCAAGAAATGCAGAGAGCCCAAAGAATGAGGGTATCGAGTGGTGAAAGATGGATCAAAGGGGATAAGTAAGAGTTAACTATTATTTTGGAGTCACGAGTATTTTAACTGTTGCACATAAAATTATTATATTGATCACTATTTCAAATATTTCTGCATACCTTAATGAAAATGCAAATTCTTACTATTACTGTTCTTTTCCTAATAACATTTCCAAAAATTTTTCTTCTCTCTATTAGGAGTGAATTGAATGAAGTGAAAGAAAATCAAAGGAGTCCAGTAAAAGTTAAAGAGAGAAAAGTTACTGATCACAGGCATGTGTCTGAGAGTCCAAGCAGAAAAAATGAAAAGGAAAAGAAAGTCAAAGATCATAAATCAGACAGTAAAGAGAGAGACATCAGAAGAAATTCAGAGAAAGAAGATAAATACAATAAAAACAAAGTGAAGAAAAGGGCCAAATCTAAAAGTAGGAGTAAGAGCAAAGAGAAGTCAAAGAGTAAGGAAAGAGAGTCAAAACATACCAGACATGAAGAGAAGAGGGTGAGGTCGCGGAGTAAAGAGCGAGATCATGAGAATGCTAGAGAAAAAGAAAAGTCTGATTCTAAAGGCAAAGATCAGGAAAGGAGTAGAAGTAAAGAAAAGTCTAAACAGATAGAACCAAAAAGTAACGAGCATGATCATAGCAAAAGTAAAGAGAAAGATAGGCGTGCACAGTCCAGGAGTAGAGAACGTGAAGTAACTAAAGGTAAACACAGTTACAATAGTAGAACCAAGGAGCGGAGCAGAAGCAGAGACAGGAGCAGAAGAGCTCGATCTAGAAGCCACGACAGGGATCGCAGCAGAAGCAAGGAGCACCACAGATACAGGGAGGAGTACAGGAGAAGAGGAAGGTCCCGAAGCCGAGACAGAAGAGCTACACCAGGAAGGTCAAGAAGCAAAGAGAGGAGGAGGAGAAGGAGAGATTCGCGGAGCTCAGAGAGAGAAGAAAGTCAAACCAGACACAAAGAAAAATACAGAAACCAAGAAGGTAAAAGCTCACACAGAAAAGAAAATTCTGAGGGCGAGAAACGAGTGTACTCTAAAAATCGTGATCATTATAGCTCAAGTAATAACAGGGAAAAAAAGGCTGATAGAGATCAAAGTCCATTGTCAAAAATAAAGCAAAGCAGCCAGGACAATGAATTAAAGTCCTCCACGTTGAAAAACAAGGAGGATGAGAAGACCAGAGCCTCAGTGGAAAGAGAAAACCAAAAATCAAAGGGTCAAGAAAATGACCATGTACATGATAAAAATAAAAAATTTGATCATGAATCAAGCCCTGGAACAGATGAAGACAAAAGTGGATGAGTGAGTTGTGTAAACTTACTTCCTTTCTGTCTTTAAGTTTTAGAGACTTGCTGATGAATTTCCTCTGTGTTATTCTCATTGTATTTTGGATTGTTTTATGTCTGTCTGTCTTTTTTTTTTTTTAATGTGGACTTCATTGAGTTGATCTTTTGATAATCTGCAACCTGGATAATTTGTACTGCTAAAGTTTTAATAAACTTGAAATGAGAAAAACACTTTGGTGTAACACTGTGTGCTATGTTAAACTTTTATGCATTTTTGTGTTGCAGCAGTTCATCCAGTAGCATCCTAATTTGGCTTTTTGACCATTTTGAAATAAGCATATAAGGATTGTTGCAATCTATGTGGCAAAAGATTGTGTTTCTTATGATTAAAGTAACTTTAAAAGCCACTAGAGGGAATTTTCTGTACATTTTATGACTGAATTTATAATAAGAGGCTTGTAGCAATTAATTACATAGGATCATAATAGAGATCTTAAATCTTTTTTTAATTTTTACGGTTATTTGTGCTTTAAAATAAATCAAATTTAATCACCTTATGCTTAATAACTTTGTATTTTCCCTTGCTGATTGTGTTTTACTTAACTGTCAACAAGTTAATGTGCTGATTGAACTTGAGTTGCTGTTATACAGCATTTGACAGGAACTGTACCTTGGCAAATCAGGTTGTAAATCTCAATTCTCTGTTGCTTTTGGTCTGAAGAGTTGAAATTACTGCTTTTTTGAGAATATAAGTATTATCATCATCATCATTATTGTTATTGTATTTTCCTAAAATTAAAAAAAATTCAAAGAAAACATGCAACTTATTCCGCTCCTTAAGCTAGACAGATACTAAAAATTGTTAGTATTGATAACATTAACCTCTAAGATACCTGGTTTTTGGCCACCAACTTAGATACAGTGTTGAGTGTTGACTCTGCATGCCTTTTGTTTTTTTAGACTTGAATTATCTAACTCTCATAGCTGTGAGTTTCAAATGTCAAAAAAAGGCATCCTTTTTATATATGTACCACAATAGACTATAGCATGTTTATGTCCCTTTTTCTTTTTCTGTTGAGATCTTATGGCTTTATACCATTACTGTTAACATTATATTTTAACTTGGCATGTGTAACATTGCCATGTAGAGTAGAATACAAAGTTGGAAAATTTGGTAGCTTACAGAGTTAAACACTAAACATCCAAAGTCCATTCAGAGTTTTGTGTTTTGTGTGCTATTTTTGTGATGTGTGGCCTTTATTCTGTAATATCTCCTTTAGGTAAAACATTGACCATCCAGCAAACACAAAACCTGCCTCATTTGAAAAGAAATTTCAAAGTTCTAATCAGTAGTAGAATCTAGAGTTTTGTACTTTTAATATTTGTCAATATAGTGTCAACTTTATTACCAGAGTAGCTTCTTGGTAAAATCCATTAGCTACTCAGCGCTATTTGTACTGAATAGAGTGATGCTTAACATAGTACTTCCCATTATTGACTAATACAGTGTAATGCTACATTTGGCATTGTATGTGCTGCAGGATGAATAGTGTAGTGACTGTAAGATCTCTTTGGAACATCTTGAAAAAAAAATACCACAAGGAATTCTTTCCAAATTTTATTTGATGACATAAAGAGTAGATGTTTATTATTTGTCATCAGGTTGAGTCCTTAATGACTGACTGCAAACCTACATATAGGATTATTGAGTCTGAATGCCCAAGCTTTATGATCTATAGAACAGATGGTATTAAGTTCAATGAGTTGAAATTTTAACTCTGTCAGATTATTTGAGCTTCAAGACAGGTACTTTTTAAGAAAGAATTTTTAATATATAGTTTTTAAAGTGAATAAAAATACTCTGTATTGTATGCCCCCAGAGCTTTTATCTATTAAGGGTATTGACACATACTTTCCAAACCTTAAAAGTTTCAGAAAGTAGCCATACGGAGAAAAATAAAATAATTTCTATAAGCAGTGTTCTCTTGTTTGGGTTAACAAAAGAGCAGTTCCATGCTAAGCATCATTTATACGGATCTTTTAAAGAAGCTTTGTTAGCTGTTTTCACAGAATAGATGTGAAGGAGTTGAGATGAGAAAGGAAGGACAATCAACTAGATTTTATTTTCAGAATAAAAAGAACATTTAGAAAATGATCAGGTAAGGTTGTACCCCAAATCCACACTTGCATCTAAATAGCACAAGGCTCCAGCGGTCCTTTCCTTAGTTACCTTTGTGGCAGCTTTGCCATCTGTAGATTTACTTTGGATACTGGTTGCCCAGAAGGCAGCTATTTAGCTGTTCCCATCGCATTGATTTTGTAGTTGTATTGATTCACAGTTGGCTTTAATCTTTGACTTAATATCCTTTTAAAGAATAATTACTGTATGAGTTCTCCCTGGGTAAGCTGTCTGCCACAGAGAATAGTACGACAAAGAGACTAAAGATTTGTTGATTTTTATACACAAAGCACCTATTGAGTTTCTAGTAATTTGGAAATAGTATTCATTGGTAACTAATTTATTTTCTAATTAGTATTTGGAGCAAATTAGTTGTTTTTTTTTTTTTAGTTGTGCTTTGTTCCTAGTGGTAGTAATTTTCATCACCCCGAACTTTTTTGTAGTCAGTTTCTATAGTAACTTGTTGAATTTGCCTTCGCCTGAAGGTACTTTAAATGTACACAGTAGAGTTGATTGATTTAAATTAGAGAAACAAAGAGTATTTTTATCTTGCATTTACTGTGATTATTCTCTTAGGATTTAAGCATTTGTAGTTGAATAAATTCTTCATGGATTGCAGGTTTAATTAACTTTGTTTTTATGAAAAGTTATGTTTTATTACAAATACTCATAGAAAAGCCCCAGAAAGTGCAGTATGACAGAGAAATAAAGGGCAAAAGAAAAGAAAAATCCCATGAAAAGATGTCATCAGCAAGGCTGGAGTTGGGAGGTGAGGGAGGTTTGGTTTTCAGTGCCAGGTGTGATGTAGTTGACTTGCATTGCTGCCTTGTGTTTTGTTGGTTTTTTTTTTCCTCACTTTAAGCAGATTATACCTTACCAAGAGCACATGCTGTATATTTTTTATTCTGTGTGTTCATAGTATTTTCAAGGATTGGTAAATGAATTGGGTATTTCTGTGTGGAATATTCAAAGTTGTGGCTGCCCTTTGTGGAAGGGGAAATGTAATGAAGTTACTGCACTTCTTTCCTAGCTCAGAAGTCACTGTGATGTATATTTTTTTAATGAAATTTAGAAATTAAATTGTCGTCTTCTCAGTTGTAAAATTAGTTTCAAAATGCTGCTTCTCATTAGTCTAGCAACTGTTGGGACTGTTTTCGGCAAACTGCATTTTACAAAATTTAAACTTCAAACTGTATTAACTTTTATAGGTAAACATTGTATTAAATAAACTACTATAATGAACAGTTTGGTTTTGTATTTTTAAGTCATTGTATTAGTTATTTAACTTTTTAGTTAAAAGCTAATTAATGAAAATAAGCCAACGGAAACACTTGTATTTTACCCATGGAAATACAAAATATGTATTTTGAGAAAACTAGAGTTTAACATCATTCATCTTTAAGATTTTTTAATTTGGAAGTACATACTAGTAAAAATGTTTAATGGTGTTTCTGTTTGCATTGTGTCTTTTTGCCCCAGCAAATTTTCAAGGCGAAACTTGGAATTTACATTATTACTTACTAGAATGCTGTCATTTGCTTTTTAATTTCTCCAAGTTTCTTACCATTAGGACTGCTACAGTATGTCCTGTACCTGTCACTTTTAATATAACTTGTTACTGTAAAGCCATATAAAATTTGACTTTTGTAAAACAAAACAAATAGTTTTTATTTGGTTGGTTTTATTTTTACTTTATATTTAGGGAAAATGTACCTAGTTAACTTGATAGTCATTGAAAATATGTGTGTAGGTATAAACATTCAATGGCTTGTGTTAACAAGTGAATATTATTAAAACTCAAGTCTGGAGTGTTTTTGAATGCTTTATTTAGCCAAGAGAGTATGTAAAATCTGAGTGGTACATATAAACTACAAATTGTGTATTAAAGCATTTTCAGCATCAGTTTGCTCACTTGCTTTCTTTCTCTTTTTTCTTTCTTTCTTAGGATCTGTTGCTCATTTGCCCCAGCTGTCCTTGAGTTTGTGAACCTCATGGCTCAGCCTCTGGTTGGAATTACAGGCGAGCACCACTGTACCTCGCTTGGTTACATTAGATTTCACTACCAACTACTTACTGTCCGCCTCATTACTGCACTAGCTTTTTTTAAGTGCTAATTTCTCATTTTTACACCTTTCCCCTCCAGAACTCAAAAGGCCTTTGTTCCAGTTCATGTCATCTTTACCAAATTTTATCTACATGTTTTTCTTATGAAATTAGGCTAAAGTCTTTTGTGGTTTTTTGTGTACTTATGCCAGTTCTTTTCTCTAAATTGTTCTGTAATTAAGTTGTGTAACTTGTTTCTGAGGTACTCTTAACTAGTACAAGAAGTCCAAGCTAATTGAAAGTAAATTGTATCAGCAGAGAAAAAAAATGATAGGGCTAAGTCTCCCCTGAGATTAAATTGCTTGTATATGTAGTTCAAGTAATTAGCCATTATGTGGAGAATGGGTATGAAGACAACTTGTTTCCTGTAATTACTTTGGTGAGGGTGCTGCGTGTTGATCTCAGGAACTCATGCATACTCGACAAGCACTACCACTGAGGTACGCCCCTGGTGTCCGGAATTAGTAATGACTACGACACAGTATTGCATACCTTTAGAAATAGAAAAGTATATGACACAGGTTTCCAGTCTAATTGGGTTCGTTTTGCCCGTGCATCCCAGTGATGTCAGAATGGTGTTACTCCTAGTGAATACCTGATGTACTCATTAAGTAGCCCGCCTAGCTAATTTATATTCTAACAGTTTAGTAGCTATTTGAATGCTTAAGATGTGTTTTAGTACATTTTAATTATAGGAATTACTGATGGGATTCTTGCAACTATTAGTCACAGCAGCTTCTCAAACCTTGGAATTCCACCCGTTTTCCTACAGTGTATTAGATTTTTGCATGGTATTTGAATTTTCCATCATTTCCTGAGACATAGAAAATGTCTTTTCGAAGGAACTGTGCATTTAACGTGGAACTATCTTAAACTTGTAATGATCTGTTACCTGTGAGGATATCCCTAAGGGCACTTTTGCATGCTTGGTAATTGTTCTTTTAGATAGTTGGCTACTTTATTCCTTTAGAGTTTGTTTTTATGGGACTAGGGATTGAACTGCGGCCCTTCACGCTGAGCTACATGCACAGACCTTTTTATGTATTTTTGAGACTGGTTTGCTAAATTGCCCAGATTGTGTTTGAGCTCGGTGATCCTTCTCCCTCATCCTCCAAGAATGCTAGGTTTATGGGCATGTGGCACTTGCCTAGCTGAGAGTTGTTTTTTAAAAGCTGGATTCCACAAACTAACAGTGACTGGAAGTCATAGCTACCCACCCCATCTTATTTTTAAAGGTCTAGATGGTCATCCTCATCCCAGCTGCACAGAGCCCCATTTGTGGGCATGGTGAGTCACTGCGCTGTGCAGCCCTTTAAGAGGAAGTTGTGTGAGCAAATGCAAAACTTGGCATGTGTGAATCTTTATGCTGAAGGAGTAACAGATTACCAGATTGCCAGAAGGTCATGACATCTAAACCTTTAAGTTTTGGTCTCCGAGAATAACGTCCTGAGTAATTTGCACCTTGACTCAGCATTCCCATTTTTAGGGTCTCAGTGGCACACTGTCAAAAACATGAAACAACTTGGAGAAGACAGAGTTACACAAGTTTGTAGTAGCAAGGGATGGGGAGCCACCGGATGCATAGTCATAGCAGTGGTAGAACAGCTGGGTACCCCAATGCTAGAAAATACTGTGCCAGTTGGAAAAGGAGTGTAGATCTTTATGCACTTTCTCTAGAAGCTAATAAATGAAAAAGTCTTTTTGTAAGAGGTTTATATTTGCTTCTAAAGAGATACAGTAGGCAAAGAACATAAAAAGGCAGCCTAAGGAATGAGAAAGTAATTGTAAATCATGTATCTTAACAAGGAATCTCCAGAAATACATACTGACCAATGAAAGTAAAGACCTGAGTGGAGAGTGCTGCATGCCTGTAATCTCAGTACTTTAGCTGAGGCAGGGGGACCATGGGTTCAAGGCCTGCCTGGGCAACTTGATGACTTAGCAAACTGTCTTCATCAAAAAGGACTGGGAATGCAGCTCAGTGTGGAAGACTAAGGTTCAATCTTAAATGCTAAAATTAAAAAAAAAAAGGATCTGAGGAGACCTCTTAAGTACAGAATAGTCAAGAAAATATATAAAAGGCCAAGTTGAATGGCAGAGCATGTGCTTAGCATGTGCTGGGCTCTGGAGTCAGTCCTTAGCATGGGGGAACAAAGAAATGGCTGCCATGATGAAACGCCACCTCACACCTTCACGTGGCTGTTGAGTGTTGGTGAGGATGTAAAACAGTGCAGCCACTATTTTAAAAAGGAGGGAAGCCCTATAATTTTAAACTAGAACAGTGTAACTCGTGTGTTATACACATTATATGCATACAAACACATACAATGGTATATTAGTCTTTAAGACACTAGTGCATACCACAGCCTGGCATTAAGCAAAGTAAAATAGTTATTTAAAAGATTGTGTGTGATTCTACTTATACAAGATATCTACACTTGTCAAATTTATAAAATAGAATGGTGGTTCCCAGAAATTGAGTGAAGGTGGAAATATGGAATAGTGGCCTAGTACATAGAGTTTCGAGTGGGAGTTGTGCAGGGTGACAGTTCTGGAGATTGCACCACTGAACAGCACACTGGGAAGTAAGAAAAACGGTAAGTTGTGTTCTGTGGAGCAGGCAAATGGGGTTCATTGAAAGGAAGTGAGTCTGTACCAGGTTTGTGGCCAAACTATAGAAGTGTTTAAATGACCTCAAAATAAGACAGTTTGGATTTACCTAGTGAGATATACTCCACAGACTATCCTACATTCATTAATATTGTTAACAGTCTTTTCCTTTTTTTTTTTTTCTTTGAGACAGTCTCACTTTGTAGCCCAAGCTGGCCTTGAACTCACAGCAGTCCACCTGCCTCAACCTCCCCAGTAATGAAATTACAGGAATGCGACACCAGTTTATGTGGCACTGGGTAATCGGACCTGGGGCCTTGCATTTGGTAGGCAAGGCTCTCACCACCGGACTGCGCCCCCAGCCCCAGTAATAACAGTGGTACCAGTAAGTGCTGAGACACAACAAGTGAGCGAGGGGATTCCTGCTGGAGAAGAAGGGAGCTGTGGAATACGGTTAGGCTGTAAAAAGGAAGTACTGATAAATGGCACAACATGAATGAACTTTGAAAGTATACCAAGTGAAATCAGCAATGAAAGTACACGATTCCATTTACTTGAAATACAAAGAATAGACAAATCCACAGGAACAAGCAGATCAGTGGTTGCCAGAGGCTGCAGGAAGGGGGAACAGGAAGCAATGGATGGCTACAGGGTTTCCCTGTTGGGAACAAAGAATCCCCATGACTGCCCAATGCTGTGAATGCATATATGATGGCAATCAGTGTGCATGCTAAGTAAATATTAGCTTAAAAAGGAATCTGAGTCAAACTTCGGTTTACATGTACTCAGTGGAAACACTGAAGAGTACTGAGATGAGCAGCTTTATTACAACTGTAGCTCACAACTGCTGCAAGTTAGCATTCTTGAACTTATATAAAATTCTACCATGTAAAACCTAGCCTTCCTTTAGACTTTTGTAAATTATTATATTTTGATCCTTGAGAGTTATAGAAAGGGAGCTGGACTCCAGTAATATTTTCTTGATAGCTTGGTCTTAGTCCTCCTCTGTGCACAAAAGCTGGTCCATGGCCGCCTCCAGATCCTTCCTGTACAGCTTTTACAAGAGGATAGATATATTTGTTTGATGATTTTGATTCAAATTCAATTACTTCTCTGGCATAATTCTGAAATTCTTTTTCCTTCTCAGTTGCAAGAGTTTCAGTGTTTCTGCAATACTCTAATTCTGCTTCTTTTGCTTGTTTTGCATTAAACTTATTTTTGGCCTATTTGAAAAAGAAAGGAAATACAATTTAATGTTAGATAAGAATGTTAACTTTGTAAACATATGTAGCATTTGAAAATGATGGCACATGTTTGTAATCCCAGCATTCTGAGTGGTCATGAAAGAACGACTGCAAGTTCAAGTTCAAGCTCAGCCTGAACAATTTAGCTTTATAGCAAAATAAAAACTAAGAAAAAGGCTGGGGATATAGGTCAGTGCAACAGCCCTCAAGTCCATTCCCTGTACCACACACAAAGAGGTACAATTTTCTAAGACTCAGTGCTATAGTTTATTTCAAGCTCTCCCACGCTTCTGGAATAGTATCCTGCTCCAACTGTGGGTCAGTCAAGCTTACTTAATAGCTTTATGTGATATGGCAAAATAGTTAAAAACATGAATTTTAGATTTTAAAAAAATTAGCTAAATTTAAAAATATAGAAAACAGGAACTTTGGCAGTTTAAAAAGTCATGTTTAACCCTTTTGTCCCAGGTCTGTTCAGTATACCCCAGCGACATAAGAGTAAATCATCAGTGAATACTGGGCCTAAATTAAGTTGGTTATGTTCTTTCTCAAGAATTTGATGTCAGAACAGTGAGTAAGTTGATCAGAAACCTAGTGAAATAAATAGGTAATCTGCTGAAAGCTTATTTCGCATTATAAAGATTTTGTCTTCTAATGTTTATATTAATTTACACTGGATGAGGCGGTTTTAATAGCTTTTTTGTAAACACCTGACTGCCATTTTTTCATTTTGTCTTCTCTACACCATTTTGTCTAGAAACACTGAATTTGTAAAAAAATTATTTACACATGAACATTTATATTCATGAAAATATTTTTCAAAATTTAAAATTTCAGGGCTGGGGAAATAGCACAGCAGTCAGAGGCAAGGACAAGGCCATGAATTCGATTGCACAGCACCACATAAGCCTGTAATCCCAGAACTCAGGAGGCTGAGGCAGGAGGATTGCTGCCTGTGTTAAAGGCCAGCCTGGGCTACACAGTAGATTAAGGACCAGCCTGAACTACAGAGTGAGATCCTGTCACAAAAAAAGAAAAAAGTATAAGCATAAAAAAGTAGCCTAAGTTTGATATATTCTATAAAATGAAATTTATGAGGGAAGAAAGCAACCATATGAATGTGAAATATCAAAAAAAATTTTTTTTACTGAGTTATGCAATTTGAGTAAGGCTCATGCACTATTGTTAAATTGGTCAATAGGGAAAGGAGTCTTCAATACCTGGTACTGGGAAATCTGGATATTTATATGTAAAAGCATGAAACTGAACTCTGATCTAAAGCACCATAAACTGGGCTGGAGAAATGGCACAGTGGTTAAAGCACTGGCCGAGTAAGCCCAAGGCCCAGAGTTTGATTACCCAGCATCACAAAGCTGGGTGTGATGGCACATTCCTGTAATCCCACTACTCGGGAAGCTGAGGCAAGAGGACTGCCGTAAGTCCTGAGCTATAGAGCAAGACCTTGTCTCAAACAAAACAAAACAAAATAGGGCACCAAAAACCCACAGAAATAAAAGTGATTTTTTTTTTTTTTTTTTTTTTTTTTTTTTTGGTGGTGGTACTAAAGAATCAAGCCCAGGCCTTCACACTGAGCTATATTCCCAGACTATTGTTTAGTTTGGATTTTGAGACAGGGTCTTGCTAAGTTGCTGAACTGTCCTGGCTGAGATCAAAGTTGCCTCAGCCTCCCATAATGCTAGCATTACAAGCCTGTGCCAGAAAACCAGCTAAAAAAAACTAAAAGAGCTAAAACTATATTTAAAAAAATCTTAGAACAAAACAGAGGAAAAGGTTTTGTAACAGTTTTTTAAGTGATGTCTTAGGTGTGACCTCAAAAGCCTGATGTATTCATCACAGAATTTTACCAGAACTTAGGGAAGAGGTAATACCAATAATTCTCAAACTTTTCCATGAAACTGACAGAGAAGGAATAGTGCCAAACTCCAACTGGAAGCTAGCTCTACCCTCCTACAAAAACCAGATGAGGACTTAACAAAAACTACGGGCCAAGTTTCTTAATGAATATAGATAAAAATCCTTACTGAGATATTTGGTTTTTTTAATTACTGAGATATTTGTAAACAGAATGCATGCAACAAATTATTAAAAAGATCATATACATCAAACATCATATCTAATTTGGCTTCATCACAGGGTTATAAAGATAGTTCAATAAAATTTTTTAAAAAGTAAGAACAAAAATCACATGATTAATCTCAATAGATGAAAAAACCCTTTTTGACAAAGTCCAACTCACTTAGTTGCTTTTATTCATGATAAAAATAGATATTCATGATTTTAAAAACCTTGATGAAAATAGATATAGGAAAATGGGGAGGAAAAGGGATCATAATATTGACGTGATATGTATGTGCACAAAATACCCAAGTTCACTGTAAACATGCATATACATATATATATATACTAGTATGTATATATATGTATATATATTAAAAATATATATATTAAAAAATGGTGGGGGAAAAAAGAAAAGAAAATTGGTATAGAAGGACTTTATTTCCAGCTATTATGACAGAACTATTGCCATGATCATATTACATGAGAAAAAAACTAAAAGTTTTTCCCATAAAATCAGGAAAAAGACAGGAATGCCTACCCTCGCCACTCCTGTAAAACATGGCACTGAAAACCTTGGCCAAAGCACTCAGGTAAGAGAATGGAATAAAGAAGACATATAAGAAAGAAATAAGTCAAATTTTCAAACAACATGATCCTTTACATAGACTATCCCCAAAATTCTACATGACTCATACAGCTGTTAAGGATATTCAGTAAAGTGGCAGGATACAAAATTGATACACAAAAAGTAATGGCATTCTTATATGCCAACAATGAAATTACTGAGAAAGACTAGAAAATTTTCATTCACATTATCCTCAAAAAAAAATTCTAAGACTCAACCTAAGGAAGTGAAAGACCTCTAAAATGAAAAATAGTACTCTGAAAAAAGAGTGAGGAGGACATCACAGAGAGAAAAGATACCCCTGTTCCAGATAGGCAGAACCACCAATATTGTCAAATGGCCATACAACCAAAATATACAGATTCAATGAAATTCCAATCAAAATACCAACAGCATTTTCACAGAACTAGAAAAACCTCCTGAAATGTATATGGGCTAGGATTGATTGGTCCTCAGTAGTGACCAAAGGGCCAGATGAAGGGCTGTAGTGAATGCCAGAGCATGAACACTGGCACCCAGACAAGGAGAGAAAGACCAGGAGCCAGCAAGCAGAACTGGAGCCACAGAACACAAAGTGCAGCGCCTGAGGTAGACTGCAGAGGCAGTGAGTGTGTGCAAGGATTGCAACGAGGTTGGGGGCCTAAAAAGAGCTAGTGAATTTTGGGAACTCTGTGTCCCCCATAGCATCCCTTGGCCAGGGCAACTGCAACACGAAGTCATCTGGCTGCAGAGTGAAAGCAGGCGAAGCCTCATCCACAGGGACTTGGAGCATGAGGACTGCAACTTGCAGTGCAGGAGTTAAGGAGCAAGAATCACAGCCAGTGTTTCCTGGCAAGGTCAGGGAGGAGAGCTGGATTTCCACACTCCCTTTCCACCACTGGGACTGGCCAGGAGCAGGGCACCTGCACATGCAACTGGGAACACTCCTGGAGCTCTGGCCTGACCGAACTCCATGTCATCCGGTCGGCAGCATGGAGACAGCAAGAGGCCCATCTGCCAGACCTACAGACGGTAGGCACTGGGGCTCTGAGACCTCCGAGTAACACAAGCGGGTAACTGTTTCTTCTTTCTTTTGTTTTTCTTTGTTTTTATTCATCGCCTTCTTTTTTGGACTTTGGCCTCACGTTGATGGTTTTCTATGGGTATAATGAATGTGTATTTTTTTCTGCAATTGATTTGGTTTGTTGTAGTTGCTGTTGATGTTTTTTTCCTCTTATTTTCTACCACATCCTTCTTTTTCTGTTATGTTAGTGTCTAAATTTCTCCCTCTCTTAATTGGCTCTTTATGCTCTTTTTGAAAAAAACATTCTGTAGATTCTAAGTACATACTCTCTCCACTTCATTCATAACACTTCCTAATTCATCTCACTTTTCTTTACACTGCTTTTGTTTATTCATTATCTTCTGACTGCCATGGGAGTTCTGTCTCTACCATATAAATACTTCCCTGTTTTCTATTATACACCCAAAGCTAATTCGTAGTCTTAGTCTGCTCTCTCCCTCCACCAGTTTTCCTTATTACTAGTATTGGTAAGTACCAATAATATACAGCCACACAGATGGACTAGTGGTGATGCAGTAACTGTATATATAGACTTCTCTATATATTAATATCAATAATATACTAGCACCATGTACAAACTCTTCTAATAGGCTACCAAACAATTTATATTGAAACCTTTACATAGAAATTTATTGTAATCTAGATCAAATTCAGAATGGTAAGAGAAGATTGGATACATATATCAGTATCTAGTAAGCATAAGTGTGTAGGAGGTATCAAGTACAAACAAAGATACAAATATTCATCATATTGTTAGAAAGGGCACAGGGGACGGGCCTGATATGGTGGACAACTGCTGGTAGTTTGGTTTATCCTAGATAAGCAATATAGAGGTATATTATTTTAATAAGTATGATATAATACTAATATAAATAGAACATTTCAGTAAGTAAAAATTAGGTTTAATTAGATACACTGAAGGTGTAAACTACACCTATTAGAATTATGGGTAGAATAGTTTTAGTATTAAACTAGCAACTATGTTCTAATAATATTTTTATCTTAGTTAAGTAATATAAGTGTAAATCTTTATTCAAAACATGAATGTTGACATAGTGATCCTTATATCCAATATAAGCCAACATTTTGTCTGTAAATAATATATAGTTCCATAACCTGTTCCTCCTTCACTTGAAGAGTTGGAGAAATTAAGGAACCAAGAGGAGGTTGATCATTGACAAAACCTTCAAAATTAATAGATGAAAAATTTGAAAGGTCATAAATCCTTAAACCTAAATGAACTTGAGGAAACTCCAAGGGTAGAAACAGTCTAATAAAAGAATCTGTATAATATAGATAGACTCCATCAACATTACCTGAACTGTAACCTACTGTAATAGAACTATGGGGAAACAAGGCAATACATCATCTGCAAAAAGGTCAGAGACCCCCAGAAGCTTATACCAGCAGTCCTGAAGTAGCAGAACCTCCAGAAAATGAAATAAAAAAACAAGTAGCTCTAATGGCCAAAAATCTCAAGCAGAACATACAAGAGATGCACAGGGAGCTCAAAGTGGGTATAAAAAAAGAACCAACAGCCTTTGTGGATAATAAATTAAGGATTATAAAGAAGAAACCGAGATAAAGAAAACAATACAAGAAATAAAGGGATTTATCAGTAGAGATATATAAAGAATAAAGCTACACTCTAGGATATGAAAAAGTCACATGAAAAAAGAGGAGACCAGCTTGGACACTTCAAGGATAAATTATTGGATCTTGAAGATAAGGTGGATAAATTGGATCATACCATCAGTGGGAACCAAAAAAACAAAAAGACAACAGAGAGACTGGTTGCAATAGTTGATGGATGACTCAAAGAGAAACAACCTCAGAATTACGGGAGTATAGGAGAAGACAGAAGACATAACAAAAAGCTTAAAGGACATATTCACCAAAATTATGGAAGCAAATTTCCCTAATACAGGAAAAGAAATAAACATTAAGCTACTGCAGGCATATGGAACACCAAATAACCTTGACCAGAAAAGAACATCCCCACAACACATCATAATTAAAATCGTAGAGACTCAATACAAAGAGAGGAATTAAAAGCCATAAGAGAAAAAAAACGGGACTTCTGGTCAAGATAGTATCCAAGTAACAAAGCTACCCAATGTATCCCCATGGACTCACTTAAAAAGTCAAGATTTTCATTAAAAACTGCCTGATCAATTTAGCTAGAAGAGGAAGTTCAAGGAAGACCAGAAATCTCAAAGACACACAGGAAGCAAAGAAAAACAGCAGCCCCGGAAACCACACCAGGCTGACTGAGAGTGGCCCGGAGCTGTCAGCATTCTCAGATGGAGAAAAGCCCAATGCCTGGAACCGCAGACTGAGGTAAGTGATATGTAAATACCTATCTCCAAAGCTGACTGTTATTATTACATATCACAGAAAGGTGCTAATGAAAGAATTACAAAAACGGGTAAAATGCTAAAGTTTATGTTGTCTATATTTTAACTGCACAAAGTTTTTAAAAACTCAACAGTAAGAAAGCCCAATTAGATAACTGGCAACATGTTTGAACAGGTATTTCTTAAGTCATACAAATACGAAGTCAAAAACTGATTGATGTAATGATAACATTTTGAATGTACAAACCTTTACTTTTCAGTATTCAGCTAAGGCATTTGAAATTTAACTTCTCTTTTTTTCTAGCCTTATGAATTACATTATTATACTTCTTTTCTTATGTGAACTAGTGGGTAAGGCCAGGTTAAAGACTCTCAACAAAGATATAGCAAAATATAGAAAAAAAATAAAAATCTTTTGACAAATATCCCAATAAAGGGATCTGCTGGACTCAGAGAAGAGGCATCTAGATTTGACCACTGCAACCCATTCTAGGGATAGGAAGCTGAGCTAGTAAGACGCAGATTAAATATGTAAGTATTGTATGGTTTCTCTGATTTGGGAAACCCAGAATACAGGCATTTTATAGAACCACATGGTGTGACAGAGGGAGTTGGGGGGTGTGCAGGGGGTGGGAGAGCCAAAAATGGGAAGGGATTGTAAAGTTGATGTGATATATATGTGCACAAAATACTCAAGTTCATTGTAAACATTATGTATTGCATGTGTATATTAATAAAAATGGTGGAAAAAAAGCAAATATGAGGACAGATGGGAAAAGAGGTTCATCATCTTCAGTCACTGGGAAAAGGCCAAGTAAAGCCAAGCAACGTCACCATGTTAGAAGATAGCATGACGGCACAAGGACTCCAACTGTGAGTAAGGATGCTGAGCAGCTGTGCTTCTAGTCATTGCAGGTAGAATGGAAAATGGAGCTGCCCTTCAGAACAGTACGCTTTAGTTACAACAGGTTCTGATTAGATGCTAGGTTCTCTGTTATCTCTAAACTGGAACCCGTAGATCCCAATCAGCATGGTCTCCAGAATAGTGAGAAGAGGGAAAGACAGATTTTTTTCAAAAAGGATTATGGCCTATCACGTGCATTTGCATTTTCTCTAATATTTACTAGAGTACAGTAGACATTAAGGAAGGCTAAACATCCTGTGTAAAAGAAAAACCTAGGATGGAAGCCTCAATGCAGACAAGAGAGAAAAAAAATGTAAACTTCTAATATATCGTATTTGTGTCATAACAACCATGTCTTCTTATCCAGCAAGGAAACCTGCTTGCACTAGGGCTGGAGGAATAGCACAGCAATTAGAGCTCTTGCCCAGCAAGCATAAAATCCCCAGGTAGATTCCCCAGCAACACATATGCTGGCATAGTGGTGCCTGCCTGTAATCCCAGCATGCAAGAGGCTGAGGCAGGAGGATTTCCATGAGTTCAAGGCCAGCCTGGGCTATAAAGCTATGCCTTGTCTCGAAAAGAAAAGAGAGGAAAAAAAGGGAGGGAGGGAGGAAGGAAGGAAGGAAGGACGGAAGGAAAAACGCTTGGAAGACAGTATGACTTCTGAACCAACATGTATTCTGTAATCTACACGTTTTGCTAACTACACACAAACATCGAGAAACATTACCATTTGTTGGATATGGGCCTCTTGAACTTGCCGGCGTTCTTGATCAACTTTGCTCTGTTTCTCCTTTTCCTGCTCCCAGAAAATGTGATCTGCTTTCATGACAGCCAGTAACTGCTCTTTAGATTCTATTTTCTTTTGCTTTTCTTCTTCTTCTTTATTTTTCATCTAGATGTTTAAAGGCAAAGAAAAAAATCAAAACAAGTTTTAGCAATTAGTTCTGACTAAAAAGAAATGGAATCAGAAGGTTCCAACAAGAAGTCAGCAGGAGCAATGCAAGAGCAGAAAATTATATGCATCTAGGCCAGTTCCCATGCTGCCAGGTTACTCTGACTTTTTCTTGAATTATCAGGGAACACTCAATAGAAACATAGAGTGATATGGACCAATTTCTACAAAAATACAAGCCAGGCATGGTGGCATGAGTACTAGCTACTTAGGAGGCTGAAACAGGAAGAAGGCAAGTTCAAGGTCAGCCTGGGTAATTTAGCAAGACCATGCCTCAAAGTTGAAAGAGTGCTGGGGGCAAAACTCAGAGCACTTGCATAGCATGTGCAAAACCCTGGGTTCAATCCCCAGTAACACAAAAGAAGGAAAGAAAATAAAGGAACAAAAAAGCAAGATATTAGCAAGGTGAGAAAATATTTGTAGGTGAAAAATAATTGCTATATTGTTTCTAAACCACCTAATTTAAATGCTGAGATAATCGCGTAGGAGATCAATTTCTTTTTTTAGTAGATTTTTTACCATTTTATTAATATATATATATATATATATATATATATATATATATATATATACTACATGATGTTTACAACAAATGTATTGTGTGCACATATATATATCATTTCAATATTAAGATCTTTTCCCCTCCCCATTTTTTGGCCCTCCCATAACCTCTCCTTTCCCCTCGTACCTCCCACTATCACACTCATCTGGGTCTAGAGACTGCCTGTATGCTGGGTTTCCCAAATCAGAGAAACTATGCAATGTTTAACATATTTAATCCTCTGCATCTGACTCAAATCACCACCAGTTAGCTCAGTTTCCCTCTCCTAGCATGGGCTACAGTGGATTTATCTTGATGCCTCTTCTCTGGGTCCAGAAGAGGGAAATCAATTTCTAAAAACAACTTAAATACAGAAACTGGGTAATTTTTACTTGGTGAGTCTTAAAAGTATTTATATGAAAAAGATATTGAAGGGTGGGGGGTTGCATCTCAGCAGTTAAAGTGTTTGCCTAGCAAGCTCAAGGTCTTGGGTTCCAGTCCCTAGCACCATATAAACTGGGTGTGCTAGTGCACACCTGTAATCTCAGTACTTGGGAGTTTGAGCCTGGAAGATTGCTGTGAGTTCAAGGCCAGCCTAGGCTACATAATGAGTTGGGGACCAACTTAAGATACAGAGTGAGAACCTATCTTTTAAAAAAAATGGTATTGTGGTATTGAAAGTTGGGCATAGTAGCTCACACCTGTAATTTCCGCTACTTGGAAGACTGAGGCAGGAGGACTGTAAGTTCAAGGCCAGCCTGGACAGCTTAGAGACACACAATTTTAAAAAGGGCTGATGACCTAGTTCATTTGTACAGCACTTTCCTAGCATGAACAAGGGCCTGAGTTCGACCCAATTTTTGCAAAAAAAAAAAAAAAAAAAAAAAAATATATATATATATATATATATATATATATATATATAAAATAAAGAACACTGTTTGCATATTAAGATTTTTTTGCTTGTTTGAGACCAGGTCTCCCCTTGCAGTTCAGGCTTGTTCTGAACTCACATTTGCTAGTTTTGGATCAGAGAGACAGAGTAGAAACCATAGTTAAAAAGTCTTAAATCTGACTTTTTGTATAATCATTTGTTTACCACAGTGGCTCTATATTCTGCAATCGCTTTTAACTCTGCTTTGTTTTTTTCACATTTTTCTTTTTCTTTTTTCTCCCATTCAGCCTCAGCTTCTGCAATGTCTCTAGCAATAATCAAATCTTCATTATCAAGTTTCTCCTTCATTATTTCACTCAGAAAGTTATTTATTCTTTCTCTCCGCTCCTCCATTAGCCTGGAACAAAAATAAGCATACTTGTCACATCGTCATGAACAGACCATAGTGGAGCCAACTGAGGTAGGGAATCTGAGATATCTTATAGTCTTCTGCAAAACTAAGGAGATTCATTGCTCCCTCTATATGGTGACTATTTTTGGAGAAGCTATAAAGTAGCAGATTCTAAATATTAAGGAGAATAACATGTATAATCTGTATGTCTGTTTGTATGCATGTGTGAAAAAGTGTTAAAATTCTCCAAATTGAAAATGTTTTAAAATATATTAGGCTATATTCCCACTCTAAAATTCAAAGCTTAAGTTATGAAAAGGTCTTTCTTTAAGTAAACGCTAGGAAATAACCAAGAAAAGTTATCAAACTCCTAAACCATCCTCTCAGCATACCCTGTCTGGAATTTATTCCCAGCACTCTGTTGACTTGATCTGACTGTGTGTTCCTTTCCCTACACTGTGAGATTACTGAAATCAGGAACTGGATGAATCTTCTCTCTCCAAGTATGTGTCTGGCCCATCATAAACAGTAAGTACACAGTTAGGGAAATCGAGGAAGGAAGCGCAGCAAAATATTCTACTTACGAGATATCAATAATTTATTGAGTAAATTTGCAAAGCAACGTGTGAGGAATGAAAAGCACACAGGGCATGTCCCAAGGGGGATACACGTTGGAAAAAAGACATTTATGCCAAGAACTGTATATGGCAAAGAGTGATATGTGCCTTGAGAATGCCGGAAGGTGATACAGATTGAGGAGAAAAAAAGGAAGGAAGCCTTATGGAAATGGTGATATTTCAGCAAGGATTTCACCAACAATATTGTATAACGTTTATTGACTGCTTACTATATACCAAACATTATTTCAGGTGCTGAGGACATAAAAGTGAATAAAACATTAAAATTTTCTTCCCTGGTGGAATTTTCATTATTACTTGGGAAGATAACCATGAACAAAATAAAAAATTCAGATATATAGTAACACATTATCATGCAATGAAAGGAGTTAAAGTGATAAGCAATTGGAAGATGGTACTAATGGAAGGCAATCTAAAGTTTAAGAAGTGGGGCCTTGTTGAAGGAAGTTATGTCATGGTTGTGAAGGAGTACTGGGACCCTGGCCCCTTTTTCTCTCTTGCTTCCCAGCTGCCAAGAGGGCAGCTGCTACCTCCACTACATGTTCCCACCATGATGTGCTGCCTCATTGCAGGACCAAAGAGCAGGGCCAACTGTCCATGAAAAGAGACTCCCAAAATTGTGAGCCAACATAAAACTCTCTTTTAAGTAGACTATCTCAGATACTTGTTATAGTGACATAAAGATGACTAATAAGGAGTATGTGTGATTTTATTATTTTCTTTTTTGTCATAAATATAAAGGATGTGATTTTATGTATGTATATATTTAATTTTTGTAATACTGAGGACTGAGCCCAAGACTTGGTGCATGCTAGGCAAGCACGCTATAAAGGACGCGATTTTAAATAACATGGTTGGGGAATTCCTCAATGAGACATACTACTTGAGCAAAGATCTGAAAGAGTTAATGGAGCAAGTTTTGTGTTCTCTCCTGGTACACACGGAGGAGGTGACAGGTGAGAGGGAGGAGGGGACAGTGAAAGATGAGGTCCAAGAGTCGGTGGGCCAGGACAGAGCTTCATGGGCCACAGTAAATACCCTAAAAAGCTGTGAAGCCACCAGAGGATTTTGCCCAGAGAAAAGCATGACAGAACACTCTGAACTACACTCTGGTCCTCTACCCCAATCCCAACCTGCTCACTAATTAGGGAAAGATTGCTAAATCTGAGAGATACTTTAACTGTAAAGTCTTATTGAATCTTGTATTTCCTTTTACTTTCTTTTTGTGGCGCTGGGAACGACATGCAGGACCTCACAGTGCTAGGCAAGGGCTGTACCCCTGAGTTACGCACTGCAGCCCAGCCCCACCACTGATTCAGCCCTGGTGCGTCCTCCCTTTTACTGAAACTCTCCTTCCTTGCTGTGTGTCTGGGCTCCGCCAATCTCTGGGAGCTGTTCTCTGGTGTTCACTGCCTTCTTTTACCCATTAGCCTTTAAATATGGCATCCCCCAGGGATCACACCACCTTCACTGCCTAGCTAGTCACCCTAGGTGAGTTCACTTGTATCCACGGCTCTAATTACCATTAAATATACCAGTGGCCCACTACCAAGTCTTTTCCAGCTTGTATCTCATGTCTCTGCTTGGAAGAGGAGGACGTCCAACCATCTACCAGAGATGGATATCCCAAGGCTACCTCAGCTCACATGCCCCACACGGAAATCATCTCATCACTAAGTGCCCGAGGCATGTACTATATACATCACAAAACCGCTATTTCTAAAGACTATTCTCATGGCTTCTGATTTACTGTAGAACAATCTCAGAGAACATTTTATTAACTACACAAATTACTTAAAATCCTACCTTTGTGTTTCAGCTTCTTTTTCTCTCCTTATTTGGGTAAGGTGTTTTTTTGCTTTGATAAATTTTCTGATCTTTTCATCTTCCTCCTCTTGTTGCTGCTGCTCTACAGCTTTGATGATGCTTTTGTCACGCAGATGTTCCTTGGGGAAATAAACATTTATTATCCTCTTGCAAATAAAGACAATTTTCACCATACCAACATCTAACAAAAACCTGTCCAATGATCATAGCTTCTAACCTGCTCATTTCTTTTCTAGAAATCTATCCCAAAGACATTATCAGAAGTGTGAATAAATGTGTATGCACCATGTGGTTAATCTCTAAGTTTTTTATGATAGCAGAAAGTTAGATATAACCTCTAGACAGTCAATAATAGAAAAGTTAAATATAATAAATCATAATCTCAATGACATGAGAAATATAAGTGAAAAGAAAGAGCAGAATATGCTAACAATATGTTCCAATTTTACAAACAGAAATAAGTACAGTTTTATAATGCATATATGACTGGAAGAAGTGGGTCAAATGTTAACAGTTGTCTATGGGGTATGAGATAATGACCTTTTACTTCTTTTGAGTTTATTTTCAAATATCTCAATTCAAGAATGTGTTATTATCTAGGTATATCAGTGCATGACCGTATTCCTGGCACTTGGGAAGCTGAGGCAAAAGGATTGCTAGTTTGAGACCAGCCTGGTTTATACAACAAAAACTTGCCTCAAAGGTAAGTCAATTAAAATACATGGTTAAAAATTGTATGACCAGAAAAAATACTAATATATATATTAATTATTCCAGTGTTTAAATATTTAATAGTCACGTGGTTAAAAATTTATGTATTTTAACATATTCAATGTAAAAGGTCTTTCTACTCCATTCGTTATCTACTACTAACCTTCCACCAGACTCAATCACTATTACTACTTTCTTGTCCAGACTTTTCCTTTTTGTAAGTAATTAGAAGAAAATACTGATCAATGTTGTAACATAAGACTTTAAAATAGGTTACTAATTTTAAAACAAAAAATAAAAATCTGTTCATGATCCCAGCCTATTTTTCCATTTGATTTCAGAACCTATTTTTAGGGATCAATTTTAACCATGTATTTTAATTTTTTCATATATTTAATTAGTTTTGCCAAATTTATTAGGTTTGAAAAGTCATGATTTATTTTTTTCTGTTTTTCAAAGATCATTTGTTTACATTAAGAACAGTGACCAATCAATGACACATTACTTGTTTGTTTGATAACCTTTTGCCATCCTTCAGTGAGCTTCATTTCTTGTTCATGGCAAAAAAACTAAACAAGGTGCTAATTTATAGCCTCATCTTAATTGAACATTAGGAGTTTTGAAAAGAGTTAAACAACTGGAAATCTGAGGGCATCAGACCAGGTGAGTACAGTGAGTGCGTGGCAACACATCCCATACAAGCTCCCATGACGACGTCCCGCTTGCTTCATACACGCTCATTCCACTGCCTTTACACTTGCTGAGGCAGTTCTGCGAGTCCTCCCTTGTGCATCCGAGTTACTTTACTGTGGCTGCCTCAGTGTCCTGAATCAATTCAAAACCTTTCCTTTCATACTCATTTTGACTTTGGGGAAGAGCCAGCAACTGCACAGTGCCAGATTTGGTGAATAAAGTGGATGAGGACATGCTCTGATGTTTTCTTTTGTTTTCACAAGCCTGTCTTTCTGTTGAACCACACTTAGCAGTGGCATTCGTGGTACTTTTTATCACCTGTCACAGAGGTACTCACAAAAGAGGACTTACAGAACCGCTTCAGAAAATGGTAACACCAATGGGGTGTGTGCAAGGAGGTGGGGTATTTTGAGATATTAATGGCAAGGTGTCTGACTCTACTACATTATTTCACTTACCTGCTTCTTTCTGGCACTGGAGATGAGCCCAGGACCTTCACACTAAGCTACACCCTCAGCCCATTTTTATTTCTGAGTTTGAGACAGAATTTTACTAAGTCGCCAAGTTGCCCAGGCTGGGCTTGAACTTGTGTTCCTCCTACCTAAGCCCCCAGAGTACTGAGATTATATGCCTGTACCACTCAGTCTGGCTTACATTTTTAAAATGCAAACAACCATCATATATTTCAATCATACCACATACTTAGCTTGGCAGAAAAATATTTATACAATCAAAATAAGATGTAAGTAAAACTGTAACAATTTATTTGGGGGGAATGAGAAGGGGTTGTAAGGGAAAAGAGCAAATCCTCTACTACCAGAGTGGAGAAGCAGAAAACATCCAAATCTATTAAATCAAGATGCATATCTTTTATAAGCAAATACATATTTTTAAAAAATATAAAAACGCTGGGGCATAAGTCAGTGGTACTTACCTAGCATGTGTGAGGCCATATCTATTGATGTCTGGCCTCTACCTATAGAGGATACACATGTTTATATCCTCTCTGTATATCTATATCTGTATCTGTCTGTCTATCTATCTATTTAGAGAGAAAGAGAGAGAAAGAGAGAGAGAGGGCACCTGTAAAAAGCAGAGGGAATAGAGCAACAAACTATTCTTCTTTCAAGGCCACTATTTTCTAAGAAACAAACCTAAATGCAACTTGTGTCCTATTACACTATTTATTAATATATTAAAAGTTTGAGTTCATATATTTTTTAACTTTTGCATTTTTGACTTACAAAAAACAATTTCCTGCTTTTATCTATCTCTTCTTTTTTCTTTTTTAGTTTTTTTCTTATTTCTATTTCATACAATGCATTTTGCCGCTTTATCTCCTCAGCATCTTTTTCTTCATATTTTTTTCTTCTTTCTTCTTCCTCTTCAAGTTCCTTTATTCTAAAACAAAACCATAAGAGTGACTGAGAACAAAGAGAAATGTAGGCTTATTTTAAAGAAATGAACTATATTCCAACCTGGGATGATTTGAAGCTTCACGAAGAATTTGTTATTGTTCTTGGGAGAAAGAATAAGCATTAAATAAGAGTGACGAAAACAAACCCAGAGTTACTAAGTACCTTTCTTGCTTTTAAATTTGTTTCACTCCTCAGTGAAATAAACTATACGCCATTTTCAAATGTTCCTTTTCTTTAGAAAGAACCAGTTAACGGCATGGCAAGTAGGTGGAATGGTGACTTTATGTGCAGAAAAGTTCTCGATCTTTAGTGTTTCTTGATTTTAGCATGAGATAATGCGACGCTTTGATGGAAAGAGAGCAATAGTGCTTTCCTTACACTGAAGACAAGGCTGAGGAAACAAATGCCCTAATTAGGCACAACTCCAAAAATAGAAATAAGCGAAGCAGGTGGATGTAACAGCTGATGGATGATGCCAAAAGAACCAATCTTGGAATTATGAGTGTGGGAAAAAGAGCAGAAGACAGAACCAAAGGTATAAAGAATTTATTCACTGAAATCATGTGAGAAAATTTCCAAAACCTAGAAAAAGAAATGAATTTTCAGGTACAAGAAGGTTATAGAACACCATATAACCTCAACCAGAAGTGAGCCTTGCCACAGCACATCATAATCAAAACCTCAGGAAAAAAAAAAAACACAAGAGGATATTAAAAGCAGCAAGAGAAAAATAGTCATTATTCCACCAAGGCAAAACCATTCGAATTACCACAAATGTCTAAATGTAAACTTTAAAGGCCAGGAAAGCCTGAAGCAAAATCTTTCAAGCTTTAAAAGATAGCAAGTGTCAACCCAGGTTACTGTAACCAGGAAAATTATCCCTGAAAACTGAAGGAGAAATAAAAATTTTTCATGACCAAGAATCCCTAAAGGAATTTGTGACCACGAGCCCAGCATTGCAGAAAATGGTTGAAGGAATATTTGAGAGAGACAAAGACAAGCAGCACCAAAGAACATGGAACAAAAGAAACATCTGAAGAGAAAGTTTAACAAAAAAATAGATATTTGAATCATTTGATTGGTATCCTACTAAAAGAGTACCAGCTTTCACATAAAATCTGTGAAATTTCCCCATATAATTTTTATTTTAATAGTATATTAGTTTGCAAATCATAGTAATTATATTCAACATAGGAAATTGGTACAAAATCTTTTAAAAATATGTCTGCATGAATTTATGAATGGATAGGTAGATAAAAAGCTAAACTAAATCTGGCAAAATGTTAGTAATTACTGAAATGTGAATAAATAATTTATGAAAGTCAAAAAATTCTGAAATACCTAAGTATGCCATTATATCTATTGCTTATGTATAATATAGTCTTGGGAAATAGACATAAGTTCATTTAATATAGCAATTCACTTATTTGGTCTTTGACTTAAGTCTGTCCTAAAGAAACTGATTGATATAATGATAACCTGAATGTCTTCTGAATGTGCAAACATTTACCTTTCAGTACTCATCTAAGGAGTTTGAAATGTAACTTTTTTCTTTTTCTTCCTCACATTTTCTAGCCTTATGAATTTCATTTTTACAGTTCTTTTCGTATGTGGGTTTGTAGGTGAGGCCAGATTAAAGAATCTGAACAACAATATACTAAAAAAAAAAAAAAAAAAAGAGAAGAAAAGAAAAAAAAAAAAGAACTTTCTCAAATCATCCCAATCAAGGGCTCTGCTGATCCAGACAAGAGGCATCTCTGGCCACTGCAGTCCATTCCAGGGGTAAGAAGCTGAGCTAAAGAGTGGTGATTTGAATGGTGAGGTTAGCTAGACACAGAAGATTAAATATGTTAAATAATGCATGGTTTCTCCAATATGGGAAACCCAGAATACAGGCATTCTATAGAACCAAATGGGTGTGATAGTGGGAGTCAGAGGATGTGGGGAGGGCCAAAAATGGAAAGGGACTGTAAAACTGATGTGATATCTATGTTCACTGTAAACATTATATATTACATATATGTATTAATAAAATGAGGGAAAAATAGTAAAAAATTGTACAAAAACAAGATTTAAACAATGTTATAAAAAAGGTATTCAATTTTATAGAAATAAGTTTTTGAAGATTTAAAGTACTACTTTAAGGGAAAAATTGCAACTTTAATATTTCTTAGCAAACCTGGAAATCACTAAATTTTACATCCATGCATCCACTAGGTAATTCCATCATTTTGACAAAAATTTACCTATCTGTGCACAAATAACAAAAATATTGCCAAGGTGGTGGCACTCACCTGTAATTCCAGCACGCTGGAAAACAGAGGCAGGAGGATTACAAACTTGAGCATAGCCTGGGCAACTTAGTGACTTAGTGAGACTCTATCTCAAAAATAAAAACAGAAAAAAACTGGAGATATACCTCAGTGCAGAGGCCTTGGGTTCAATTCTCAGTACCCCACACACACACACACACACACACACACACACACACACACACACACATCTACGTATCAGTGCAGAGATGAAAGTTATCAGTCATTTACAATAATTAGAAATTTAATTATCTGTCGACAAAGACTTTTACCTTATTTGGATAATATGGCCTAAGCAAAATTATTATGTTGAAGGAATTTCAGGTCCTTTTGTTCAAGGACGAAATATGTAAATTTCCAAATCTCATGCCCAGAGCAGACATCAGTAATTTATACAAAACTGCTTCCCACTAAGTCTTGGTACTTTTCAACTGATACCTTCATCCTCAAAAAAAGTTTGTATGGTTACACACCAAAACAATGACAGCAACATGCTGTGGTAGATGACTATTCAAAAAAGACTCCCACCCACCCCATTTCCAGTAGAGTCTGACTCCCTGTTCCACTAGTGCTGGGGTTGGTCACCTGACTTGCTGTAGACTCATGCTGATCAGGTGTATCTCCTTGTCCTCTGACTTTGGTTTTGAAATGTTCTTTCAAGCTTGTGACTAACCTCTGCATCTCACCATGTGAGTAGTTTACCCTAACTGGTGGCTTCATCCTGGACCACAAAATGCATACACACAAAATAGACAAGAATCCTCCCCTCAATAATGAGCAAACCCAGCTAGCAATGCAGCTCAAATGAAATCTTCCCAGTTAAGCTCAGCCTAGTACACGAACCCCATCAACCACAAACAGATGCAGGAAAAATAAACATTCTTGTTGTATGCCACAAAGTCATGTTGTTAGACAACGTGACTACAGCAATTATAACCAATATATTCTCTGGGTGAGGGCATCATAGTGGGTTTCGGCCTCTTTCTTTGTACTTTTTCTACTATTTTCACTACATCCATTATGAGAAAAAGGGGAAGATTAAAAAAAAAAGGTAAGTTTTGTACACATACTGCTTTAGATGATCTTTGGCAAGAGCTATTCTTTCTTTGTGTTGTTTTTCTGCTTTTTCCTGCTCTTCTTTAAAAGCTTTTTCAATGTTGAGTTTCAACTGTTTCTCCCATTTTGTATCTGGCTTTATCTTACTCTTCTGGAATTCAATCTGGGCCTCACGTTCTTTCATAACTCTACTGAGAAGGAGTCCTGACTACAAAAAAAAATGCAGTATTTTAAGAAAGTCATGCTTCATTATGCATAGCTTATAATTAATTATGCATGTTGAATATATAAAAACAGAAGAAAATTCAAGTAGTACATGAAATTTTTTCACTCTTTCTGTCTGGTAAAATTGGTACTGCTTTGCATATTCAATGGCTTTTTTCCTTTCTCCTTGTTTGTATATTTCTTCTTCCAAGTCAAGAATTTGTCTTTCTGCCTCAATTTCTTCATCACGTTTTTTCTTGGCTTCAAGTTTCTGTTCTTTCATCCCCTGTAAAAACACAAAGACAATCCTTTTTTTCCTGGCAGTGAGAGGCCTCAACCCCGGGGCCTCATGCATGCAAGGTGAGAGCTCTGTCAGTGCACTGCTCCCCCAGCCACAAAGTAGGTTTTGTTTTAATTTTTCAATTTAATTTTTACTAAAATTTAATATTATAATTTAAACTTTCATTATGAATTTTATTTGCACAGTTATTTATTACATATGAGGCTACAGTTCTCAGCTAATTTTAATATTTTAATTATTTAGGTAGGTACACTTTTACATGGTTCAAAACCCCAAGATATTTTAGAGGTGTTCAGTGAACTCCCTCTAATTTTCATTTGCCATCTTTTATGCTAAGATAACCGCTATTACTATCACCAGTATCTTAGTTTACTTCCGAAGTTCTCTATTGGTACATAAGTATGTATCTCACTAAATTTACTCCTTCGAAAACCAATCAATAATAGCGCATTTTCTATATCTCTAAAGAGTTACCTCAATGTAACTTATCATACGAGGCCTATCTTCTCTATTGACCATATTTTCTATGACTTAAGAAGATCTTACTTATCCTGATGACTCATGATTTGTTATGTGATTCATGATTCCAAGTCCTGTGAGTCTATGATTTATATTAATTTTTCTTTTAAAATTAGGCCTTTAATCTAGTTGAAATTAATTTTTCTATATTTGTACCATTGGAATATAACTTAATTTTTTCCATATGCCAATTATTCCAATATAAGTTATCAAATTATCACCCTTTGCTAATTTGCAGTGATATTTCCATCGTATGTGAAGTTTTCATATATCACAGTTTTTTTTCTAGGTTGTTTCAACGAAACTATTACATTTTGTCATTATCTGTTCCTGAATACCAGTTTTAATTATTATGGGTTAATACTAAGTATTGCTGTGGGTAAGATGGATCTTCACTTACTCGTCTTCAATATCTATGGAATTGTAAAGCATTGTGTATAGTGTACTGTGTAAAAACAAAAGACATATATACCACTCTCTCATAGCTTTATATGCCAAGTGCTTTATTTTAATCAAGGTTTTTAGACAATAATTTACATAGCCCCTTTCATTATTTAGGTTTAAGGATATATACAGTCATTTAAGGTTTAAGGATGCATACAGTCATTTATACAAATTTCCATCCTCTTCAAAACTTTCCCTGTGGCCCATTATAGTCAACTACTTCCCATCCACTCTCCCAGTAACAACAGATCTGTTTCCTTTCTCCAGTTTTGTCTTTTTCAGAATGCTACTTTTTAGATGCATGATATCAGTCATAAAAATATTCATCTCTTTTACAAAAAAGAGAATAAATTACAATGTTCCTAAAGCGAATTAGCAGAAGCTATATCCTTTTGTAAAGACAAATAATATATTGCAACAATATAAGAAAACATGCGATCACCATTTTAAAAAACACTGAAAACACTCTAGAGAGAGCGTATACAGATTGAAGTTGTATTTTTTTAATTTTTAAAAATTTAAGTATCACATCCCTTTCCCCTGCACATCCCTCAACATCCCCTCTACACTTCCCCTTTTCTACTCCACAAAGTCTATCATCTTGCCTTCCTTCATCGCTCTTTACCTTTTTATGATTTGGCTTTCTCATATTATGCTAAGCATAATATTCATAAGGTGCATCTATTTTCCTACAAATGACTCCAATTTGTCTTTCTCTATGGCAGAGTAGTACTTTATTGTTTGTATATATACTATACCTCCATTATCCATTCACCTGTGGTTGGGCATATTGGCCTCTTCCAAGATCTGGCCATTATAATTACTATGTTCAGCAAAATGAATCAGACCTAGAAAGTTAAATATCATATCGTTTCTCTTTTATGAAAAGACCAAACCATAAAAACTGTAGATGATATAGAAGAAGTAAGAAGATGGACACTGTGGAAAGGGAAGGGGAAAGTGGGATGGGGGTGTGAGAGGGTGGGAATGAGAAAGGGAGGCGATATGTAGATAAAATAAATTTTTTAAAAATTTAAAAATAAAGGGAATATGTATCAGAAAGGAGGAAATGAAACTATCCTTATTTGCAGATATTATTACCTATATAGAAGATCCCAAAAACTCTACCACAAACTCTTAGAAATAATAAATTCAGCCAAATTGCAGGATGAAAAATCAATACTAAAAAATCAATAGCATTCCTCTACATGGAGAAAGAGCTCAAAAGAATAATTCCATTTTCAATAGCCCAGCAAAAAAAGGAAATACGTAGGAGTAAACCTAACCAAGGAAGTGAAGGACCTCTCAAAAGAAAACTACATCATACTCAAGAAAGAAATTAAAGAAGACATCAGAAAATGGAAAGGCATCCCCTGTTCTTAAATAGGCAGAATTAATATAGTCAAAATGATTATACTATCCAAACTGATGTACAGATTTAGTGCAATCTCTATAAAAATATCAACAGCTTTTTTCACAGAATTAAAAAAAATCATTAAATTCATATGGAACCAAAGGACATCTAGAACAGCCAAAACAATCCTGAGTAACAAAAAAAAAAAAAAAAAAAAAGGCAGGAGGCATCAAGTTATATTACAGAGCAACAGTTATATAAAAACTATATGGTATTGGCATAAAAACAGACAAGTTGGCCAGTGGAACAAAACGGATAATGCAGAGACAAACTCAAGTGCCCTCAGCTACCTGACCTTCAATAAAGGAGCCAAAAGCATACCCCGAAAAAAGGACAGCTTCAACAACAAATGGCGCTGGGAAAGCTGGACATCCACATGCAGAAGAATCTAGATACGTACCTGTCACTGTGCACCAAAATCAAATCAAAGTGGATCAAGGACCTAGATATCAAATTGAACCTTTTGGAAGACTAATTAGGCAAAAAAATCTAAAGGATCTAGGTGTAGGGAAGGACTTTCTTAGTAAGACACCTAATGGAAAAGAAATAGCTCCCAGAGTCAATAAATGGGATTATATCAAATTAAAAAGTTTTTGCACAGCAAGGGAAATTATCAACAGAGTGAAGATAGAACCGACAGAATAGAAAATAATTTTCACTACCTATACTTCAGATAGGAAGTTAATAACTAGAATATACAAGGAACTGAAGAAAATAGACCCCTCAAATTCAAAGACCTTATTAAAAAATGGGCAACAGAAACGAATAGACTATTTTCAGATCAAGAAGCTCAAATGGCCAGTGAATACATGACAAGATGCTCAACATCCTTAGCCATGAGAGAAATGCAAATCAAAACATTACTAAGATATCATCTAATCCCAGACAGAATGGCATATATCAAGAACTTGAACAGCAATCAATGCTGGCAAGACTATGGGGAGAAAGGAACCCTCTTACACTGGTGGTGGGATTGTAAACTGATACAACAACTATGGAGGGCAATGTGGAAATTCCTCAAAAGGTTGAAAATAAACATCCCCTTTGATCCAGTGATACCTCTTCTTAGAATATTCCCAAAACACTTAAAAGCATCATGTAAGAGAGATACAGGAATACCTATGTTCATAGCACAACTAAAAATAGCTAAAATGTTGAAGACATCAATATACCCATCAACAGACCAATGGATACACAAGTTGTGGTATATGGATTCAATGGAGTACTACTCATCTATAAAGACAAATAAACATGAGGCTTTTACAGGTAAATGGATTCAATTTCATGCTCAGTGAAGTGAGTCAGATGCAAAAGATTAAATATTGAATAGTTTCTCTAATATGAGAAACCTAGATCACAGTCATTTCATAGAAATAAATGAGGGGGATAGTGGGAGTTGGGGGGACTGAGAGGGTATGGGAGGGTCAGAAAAGATGAGAGGAAGGGTTTGTAATGCTGATGCAATATATGTGCACAAAATACTCAAGTTCAGTGGAAATATATCATATATATACATAATTAAAAAGGGAAAAATATAAAAGCCATAGGATGCTTAAACGAAGTGATTGTATTTATGGCATATAGTCTCACAGAATATATTTTTTAAATAAACTTAGTCATTAAAAACACTAATTTTAAAATGGGCAAAAGATTTAAACAGATATTTCACCAAAGTAGATATACAGGTAGAAAATAAGCTCATTAAGAGAAGTCCAATAACATTTGTAATTAGAGAAATTCAAATTTAAATTATAGTGAAGCACATGACATCTACTGGAATGTCTATAATTAAAGACTGACCATAGCAGAACCTGGTGAGGGTGTAGGGCATTGTAGAACACTCCCAAGGGGAGTGTGAAGTCACAACTGCTTTGGAAAAGAGCTCGGACATTTTTTAGATTAAACATCACATGTCACATGACTCAGCTATTCTATACAAAGATATTTATCCAAAAGACCAGAAAGCATTATGTTCACATATACACTTCTACATGAATGTTCGTGGTAACTTTATTTGCAATAACTAAAAAACAGAAACAAGTAAAATGCTAACATTTATTTACAAGATCAAATCTTGATCAAGCAGTCAACAAGTGACCAGATAAACAAATTATAGTATATCATACAAAAGAATACTAATTGCCAATAAAATCAAAAATAGATACAATAACATGAATTAATTTGGAAGCAATTGTGCTCAGTAAAATCTATAATGATAGAAGGAGATCCAAAGTAACCTCAAGTGAAGGACAAATAAAAGGGAAAAAAACAGGACATGAGAAAACTTTTCAGTGATGAATATGCTCATTGTTTTAATTTTGATGATGGTTTTCAGGGTATATACACATGTCAAAACCTACCCAAGTGTTCAATTTATGTTTAGCTCACTGTATATCACTTCCATTGAAAGCTGCTAAAAATGTGCTTCAATGCAGTTATATTTTACACCTAAATTTATTATAAAGTATAAGAGAGTATTAAGAACTAAAAATATTCATCTATATGTGCTGCTACAGGATGAACACTTACTGCATATGTGTTAGTCCAGTGTTTTACCACTTCTTGGGATCGGAAATGCATTTCCTTCTTGGCCTTTCTTTCCGCACGAAGAGCTGCTGCTTCTCTTGTCAACCCATCAAGGCTATCCTGAATCCTTTTCCACTCATCATGTGGAATTACGGTGACCTGCCGGAGATCCACCTTGCTAGGTAGAAGAGGTGGGTAGGGAACTTCATCTTCCTTTGATTTCTTTTCTAATAAAAATGTAGAAAGTATTATTAAAGACTTTCAGGAAGAGTTTAAGTGATATTTTTCTTCAGTAATTTCTATATTGGCATGATACCTGTAAACTGTTTCAGATATTTAATTTATTTTTGTTGTCAGAAGAACAGCCAGGACAAGGGGAAATACAGCCTTGGTAACAGAAAACAAAGACAGCACCAAATTCTAGCAACTAGACTACCAGGGAGTGCCAGAAAACAAAGACAATTTCAGTGCTTGCTTGGTTATTTCCTTACTGGGTGAACATGGGTGAACCATTTAGCATCTTCCCTGGTATCCTCATCTTTAAAGTTGAGCTCTGTAACAAATATCACAATATGTTTTATAAAAGGAGTCACAAGTTAAGCACATGACAGTTCATAAATACATAACCAGAGAGCAGTCATCTCGAGGTTGTAGAGACTGCATGATGGACTCTAATCAATATCCTCCCCATTGAACAACCGCTGTGCAATAGGAGAACTGAGTATAGTCCTGGGATGAATCTCGTTAGTTTGCAAATACTTGCATCTTTCATGCCAATAATTATTTCTCTATAAGCAAAGAAGAAGGACAAAAGGTTTGCAACTTTTTACAAAAGTGCTTACTTATTCCAAGTAAGACAGATCCAATAAATTCTGAAGCTGCAAAGGTAAGAAAGATGGATAGGCAGCTATCCTATGACCACAGGAGGGACAAGTACTGGATGAATCTTTGTGTAAACTACAAAGAAGAAACAAGAACCTTGGACAGTGACGACCTCATTGTGCTACCAATCAACCTACCTGAAGCCTTGGGCACCTGTTATATAAGTGAATACATTCTTTTTAACATGACCAAGTTGTGTATTCTGTTATACAAAACAAAAAATATATTTAAAAAAAAATATATATATATATATACACACACACACACACACACACACACACACACACACACACACATATACTAAATAAAGCAATGGAGCTAATAGCTCTCTTTTGGAGAAATTCTCCAACCCTTTTAATTCAATCAAAGTTACTAATTATTAGCAACCAAACTCATTCCAGTTAGTGTAAGCAGAAAAATAATTCATGGGCTGGAGGAATAGCGCAGCAGTTAGAGAGCTTGCCTAGCAAGCACAAAGCCCTAAATTCAATTCCCCAGAACCACACAAGCTGGGCATGGTAGTACAGGCCTGTAATCTCAGCACTAAGGTGGCTGAGGCAGAAGGATTGCTGTGAGTCCAAGGCCAGCCTGAGCTACACAGTGAGTTCAGGACCAGACTGAACTAGAGTGGACCCTGTCTCAAAAAAGGAAAGAAAGGAAGAAAGGAAGAGATAAAGGAAAGAAAAGTAATTCATCAAGGTATAGTAGATAGCCTCTTGAACCCTCTAGAGAGCGGAGGGTCACTCTTGGAAGATACACAAGGCAAAGTATCACATATAACATCACGAGATTCCAGCGAAGGCTGACAGTAATTGACATTGTAAAGTTAAGCAAATCCAAGAAGTAATACAATGTTCGGATCAAGTTATAACTGAATTCTCAGGTATGTGAGCCAAAATATTCTTTTGTTTTAACCACTGTAAGCTAGTTATTTCAAACAATGAGTCTTACTAAATTTATGCTTACAGCTTTGTAACATTTTTGTTTGTTTGTTTTGACTAAGCTAGCTCAACTTAGCTCGTATTACTTGTAAATCAGAAACTAACCATACGACCACTTCTAATTTTAACCAACTGCCCTTTGATTAACACAGTGTTAGGTACATTAACATCTTTCTAACCAAGTAGTCATTCCACTTTTGCTGGGTAGGAAAGGGGCTGGTTGGTTGGTTTTGCAAAGCTGGGGTCCAAACTTAGGGCCTTCAGTATGAAAGGCACACACTCTGCTACTTGGTAGGATTTTCACTGCTATGAATTTTTAAGTTGATAATTTTGTATGACATGCAAATGATTTTAAAATATCCAAACAACCTTTTGGCAAAAAAAAAAAAAAAAAAAAATGGTTCCTATCCCCAGATTTAGATCAAAGAATCTTCTCTTAGAAAAAAATACATTCCCAAGCATTTTTGGTGCTATAATAAATGAAACTGTCTCCTGATTATCCTTTTTTAGATTGCTCATTATAAATGTATAGAAATTCAAGTTTGTATATTGATCATTTATCTTTCAACTTCACTGAACTTTATTAATTCAAGTAATTTTCCATTTTTTTTTATCAGTACTGGGATTGAAGCCAGTACAATGAACTACATCTCCACCTGTTTTTTAAATTTTTAATTTTGAGACAGAGTCTAAGTTGCCAGGCTGGGCTCAAATGTCAATACCTCTGCCTCCTCAAGTGCTGAGATTGTAGGCATGTGCCATCACACATGTCAACCTCGTTATTTTTTAGTGAATTCCCTAGGACTTTAGGATAGAGTATTATAACTCTATGAATACAGATAATTTTAGCACTTCCTTTTCAGTCTGGATGCCTTTTGTTTTACTTGTCTAGATCCTCTGACTAGAACTTCTGGCATAATGTTACACAAAAGTAGCAAAGAGGCATCCTTCTTTTATTTCATAGGAATACTTTCATTATTTATAATGATGTCAGAGGGGCTGGGAATGTATTTTAATGGTAGAGCATTTGCTTAGCATGCATTGGGGCATTAGGTTCAAGGCCCATGTCTGTCACTATTCCCCACACACACAAAAAAAGAGATATTACCTGTTAGTTTTTCACAGATGTATTTATGAAGTTAAGAAAATTCCCATCTTTCCTGGTTCATTGTTTTTAATTATGAATGAATGTTGGGTATTTCCATTCTTTTCTATGTATATTAAGCTAACCATGTAGGCTTCTCCTTTATTCTATTGATACAGTATATGAGATTGTTTTTCAGATATTAAAATATCTTGCATTTCTGAGACAAATCTCACTTGGTCAAGGGATAAGATTCTTTATATGTTGTTGAATTTACTTTGTTAGCATTCTTAGGATTTTTGCATGTATGTTCATACGGAAATTTCTTTGAAGTTTTCTTTTCATGTGACATACCTATGTAATGTTTGTGCCACAGTGTCAATAGTTTGGATGTTCCCCAAAAGTCTCACATTCAGAACTGAGGCCAGGTCTGAAGGGGTGAGGCCTTGGAGGCGTAATGTGGAAGGGTGTTGTCTTGGTTACTCTTTTTTGCTACTGTGACTCAATACCCAAAATGCACAAATTAGAGGAGGGGGGGAGTTTATTTTAGCTCACAGTTTTAGAAAGTCACAGTCCACTCATGGGAGACTGACAACAGTGGTGCCAGAGGCGGCAGTGAGGGCATAGCAAAGCAAACAGGGGTCCAGTCAAGTCCAATCCAGTCCAGTCCCAGAGGGAAGGCAGGAAGCAGCCAGCATACATGCTTCCAGGTCCCATCCCGGTAATCCACTCTTTCTGGGTCCAACCTCAGCATTCCACCTTTCCCAGGTTTAAGCCCCCACCACAGAGAACTAATCAAACCTAGAGGCCTGCAATCTACAATCTGCCCCATGCTTGTAATCTAATCCACCCCTCCAGACCAGGCCCCAATCTCCTAATGGCACACAGTTCCATAAATAATCCGTAACATCCAAACGCATGAGACATTTCAAATCCAAATCGCAATAGGTGTATTCTCATATATGGCTCCTTCCTTCTCTCTCTGCTTTCTGGCTACCATGTGAACACCCTTCCTTCACCATGCCATTCTGCCAAGCTGTTTATGCTTGTTGCCAACTGACAATAGACTGAATCCACTGAAACTGTGAACCAAAATAAACCTCTCCTCCTTTAAGTTGCAGGTGTCAGGTATTTCATTCCAGTGACAAGAACAGGACTAATGGAGAAAATTGGTATCAGGAGTGGGTTATTGCTGTGACTGCGTTTAGAACTGCCTTTTGGGAGATGTTAGAGAAGGTTTGGAGATGTAGGCCAGAGAACCCTAGAATATTATGAGCAGTACTTGATGTGCAATATTTATCAGAGCTCAGAAAACCAGAGTGCTGACAGGAATGTAGACAGTAAAAGCCAGACTCTGAGGTTTACATTGGGAACAAAAGCCTCTACTGGCCATTGGGTTATAGGCAATGTATGTTGCAAGAAAAAAAAAAAAAAAAAAAAAGCTTGTCTGCCTTTTGCCTTTGTCTCCTTTGCAGGAAACGGAGACTAGACTAGAGTAGAGGACTAACTGATCTGGTGAAGAAAATTTCAAAGCATATTAATGTTCAGACTATGATACAGATGCTGCAGACGGCTTTTAAGCCAGATCTACAGTGAGAATCAGGAACAAAACAATAGAGCCTAATGATGCAAAGTTTGACCAGAAAGGAAACTCCACTGGCGAAAAATTAGCAGTAAAAGAAGCCAAGTACCTGCGTCAGGACAACAGAATAAGCTGGGGGGTAGCTCAGCAGTCCTAGTACTGGATTCCCACGGACTGCAAGCAGCCCAGGAGCGGACCAGCCGGTTAACTACGGCGAGGGAGGGCGGCGCTCTAACATTTCGTGTTCTTCGCTTTCACGCCTGTAATCGTCCACCTACCCGCCCGCACTTCCCCTTTCCTCTTGCACTCGTTCACCTGAGGCGCAAAACGGCCTAATTTCCACTGCGTCCGTCCACCGACGCCCGTCAGGGATGCTTTCCACTCGGGGCTCACTGCAAAGGGAACCGACGCCTTCCTCTGGCACCCTCGTCTCTCACCCCGGCCTGGGTGCGGATACAACCTGTGCCGGCATGGGCCACGTGAGCTCACCCGTGCTTTCTCTCGCCCGTCCAGACCGCCGTCCAAACCTCACAGACATCTCCACCGTTACGCCCAAGACCAGGGGGCACTAGAGCCGACTCAGCCCAGTGTTTAGCCGGGTCTTTTGGTTGCTCAGCAACGCTGCCGGAAGTGACGCCAACCGTCTCCAAGGAACGAAGAACAAGCTCCGGGCTGGAGCGCAGCGGATGCGCCTGCGCCTGCGCGGGACGCAGAGGCCGGGGCACTGGTTCCGGGCTTAAGGTCTGTCGCGCGGCAGCCGCTGCTGTACCCCGGTGCTCACGCCGGGCCCGTGTGGGCGAGGAGCCGCCCGCCCGACGCGGCCTGTGCCCACCCGCAGCCTGCTCAAGCGGATCTCCGCTGCGTGCGTTCCGACGCCTGCCTCGGATGGGCCGGCAGACGCGTGAGTGCGCGGCCTTGCGGGTGGGCGGTGAAGGGCCATACCCAACTGTAGGAACTCAGCGATTAATTTAGAGAAAAGGTAAGTCTTTTTAAAAAATAGGAATGTTAAAACTTGGATGTTCCTTGAATATCTTAAACAGTAAATAAATTACAGTGAATGTCTTCAAGATCAGTCAAATCCTTACTCAACAAAATTAGTCCTGCGGGTGTCCACTTGCTTTCAAAAGATCCTTTCCCAACAAATCACGATTAAGTCGTTGGCTTGACTCGGATTAGGGACCAATGTATATACCTTGAAGTCACTCAAAAACGAAAGCATGTAAGATTTTTAATAACGAAAATTCTAACACATAGTTGTGCAACTTTTCTTAAGATTGTCGGATGTGCACAGTAATAGTGCTGGTAAGTATGGGAGGGCTAAGAAAATGTAGAGCGTTGTATACATTTTAGCACTTAACCTTGTTGTAAGCATAACTTAAAATGTATGGACAACAACGGGGAGGATTGTGCAGGCTGACAGTAGCTGCCAGTTTTGTACAAAAGACCCAAGACTCCTCGGCCAGAGATAAGTCATGGCAGTGGCTAAAGTATCAATAGTTCTGTCTCAGTTCCTGCAGTCACTGTACCCCCCAACACCACCACCACAGCTGATGCAGAGCCAAGTAGGAGGCGCATGGATGTGGAGGGTTTGCATTACAGGACAGAGACCTTGAGCTGAGGAAACTCAAATCTTTATTAAAATCAACACTGAGCATGCTTTTCAAGGCTGTTCACACTGCAGATGCCTTTGAGTTAACTCAAAGCGTATGGAGTGCATAGCTTATGAGATATGCGGAGGTGCTGGAGGCGATGGAGGATTGTCTACCAACAATAATTCTCTTGAGTTTTAATTGTTAATTACAAAAAAATTGAATCATATAAGATTTGATGTCAGTAATTTACCAGTTTGACATGGTTAGATATCATTTGACTTTAAATTCCAGGTTGCAACTGTAACCTGTGTAGATTATCACAGTGAAATTAGTCTAAGGGGCTGGAGGAATAGCACAGATGTTAGAGCACTTGCCTGAGTCCCATTCCACAGCAACACACAAGCCAGGTGTAGTGGGACACACCTGGAATCCCAACCACTGGGAGGCTGAGGCAGGAAGATAGCTGTGAGTTCCAAGCTAGACTGGGCTATGTAGTGAGTTCAGGAGCGGCCAGGAGTACAGAGTGAGACCTTGTCTCAAAAAAAAAAATCTGGAGTTATTTGTTTGTTGCCTCTTGCTTCTAATTTTTTTCTTTTTGTTGTGAATTTAAGATGATGGTATTTCCACGGTGATCTAGAACAATTTAAGTTATTCTGAAGAAATTCATAAAAGTCAGCGTGAAAAAAGTATAAGCCTCGATTAAATTACACATCATGACCCTAAACTTTGTAAAACAAAAAATACACCATGAACACTATTTTGTGGTTTCCTTGTGGAATTTGAACTGAATATCTTAAGAGTTTTACTGGTTGGATACATATTCCATTATATAGCTACAAATATATTAGCCCACCAGATAGACAAAGTACTTGTGCTTTTGGAGAGAACAGTCAGTAACTGATTTTGGAGCCTTGGTACTTGATCCTGGGTACTGTGGTGTGATCCCAGACCTTGAGAGGCTGCAGCATGAGGATCTTGAGTTCAAGTTCATCCTGAAGATATCAAGGCCAGCTGCAATACATTGAGAGACTCTTGTCTCAAAAACGAACAACAAAAACCTCTTTGAAATTTTAACAAGTTTTAAAATAGACTCACATTCTTAAAATAATTTTTGTGTACTTTCTTAAATTTTGGAGACATATTTATTTCTAGGACATTACTGAATCTCTGCATGTTTGTTGACAGTAAAATGTAATGCATTTCCTTATGATTGGTGGTGGTGGTACTAAAGCTAAAAGACTTAGTGAGATCCCATCTCAGAATTAAAAAGGACCAAGAATATGGTGAAGGCCCTGGGTTTAAAATCCTTAGTACCACAATTTTTATTGTACCTTTTAAAATATTTTTATTAATGTTAGGAGTTAAAAAGCTTCCATTCCTTTGCTCTAAATCAAAAGAATTTGCAGCATGCACAATGGAGTAACATTTAAAAACAGCTGGCATCCAGCTGGTATTTAAAACTGAAGATCATTGTAGCTGTTGAACTTAAATTCTATGCTGGTGAAATTAATTGTATCTTAAACTAGTTTGGATAAGTATTTTTAATAAAGGTATATGTTGAATGGTGAGAAAACAATAATGGAAAAGGGTCTAAAATTAAGAAAAATACTCCTAGATCATTATATGAACTGTGTTAACTTCAATTCCATGCTATTTTGAAGCTAATAATTCAAGAATTTTAGGAATTTGTGGAAAATCTAAGCTTGAGAACAGTTTTCAGCCAACAATTAAATATATCAGAAAAAAATTTGGGATTAAATCCCAAGGGTACACATACTCCCTAAATATTCTATCTATGTATCTTTGAGCTATTTTTTTTAAGAATTTTAAACTCATGTTTAATTTAAAATGCACCTATGTACAGTTTTAATATGATCATTAGTTATGCCTTATTGCTATTTATTACATTGTTTCTGCAGGAAAGTGAATTCTTTACTTAGATTCTGGGAGCTAGTCAGAGGTCACCTGGCATTTGGAAGTAGGAGAATCTAGCCAGGAATGGTGCATACACCTGTAAACGAGCATTCTGGGAGGCTGAGGCAGGAAGATATCAAACTCAAGCCCAGCCTAGGCAACTTAACAGATTAGGAAGAACTTGTCCTAAGCAAATAATAAAAAGAGGCTGGAGATGTAGCTTAGAGTGAAGGTCCTGAGTTCAGTTCCCAGTATTTAAAATAAATAAGAAAAATTTTAATAAGTTGTGAAAATTGAGTATTCACTTATTTAAAATGTAAAAAATCAAAAGAGATGATTGTGAAAATCTTAGTCTGGTGCTTAGCATACTGTGATCAATCAAAAATATTTCTTAAACTTTTAATATTTTCTGTTTACATGTGCCTGTTTGACCTTTTTCTGAGTATTCTGTATAATTATCTGTTTTTAGATAATTTTTATTCATGCTATCTGTCGACCAACTTAATTTTTCTTTTTCTCTGAGAACTTACAATTAATGACCTTAATGATCCTTTTTATTTATTTATTTTTGAGACAGAATCACTCTGAGTTCAAGCTGATCCTGACTCACTGTGTATATGTAGCTCAGACTGGCTTTGAACACACAGCAGTCCTCCTGTCTCAGCCTCCTGTGCTGGGATTATAGGCATGTGCCACCATACCTGTGTTACGTGGTGCTGGAGAATTGAACTGAGGGCCTTGAGCTTGCTAGCCACGTGCTTTAACCACTGAGCTAGTCCTCCATCCTCTATCATTTTTATGTTTTTGAGGTTCTGGGTATTGAAGCCAGGGCCTCATACATGCAAGACAAGCACTCTACCACTGCACTACATCTCCAGACCCCTTCATAATCTTCTAATGAAAATAGAGATTTCTTTGTCACATTTCAAAAGTGTGATTACTTAAGTGCACTCATTATTTGACATTTCAAAGTTAAACCATCTAGAGAAGATACAAGTAAACATGTAAAAATTAGTAGCAGAAGTTATTCTAGTTTGGAAAATTAAGCAATGTCTAATTTTTAAATTTTCAAAATTTCAAGTACAGTATTATATAATTGGCACTTTAATTTTAAGCTAAACAAAAATTTTTTACAAAAATTATTTTACATTTTACAAGATTATATGCTATGTTAAATTTGTTCAGACTTGTGGTTAGTATACAGAGAATCTATTATGTATGATACTTGATATAAGGATTATAAATATTGTGCTCTAATAAAATTAATATGGCTATGATTGTTAATTTATAGATAGTAAGAATGATTAATATGCATTTTTCTATCGTGTATAAATTTGACTATAAGAGATTATTACTTTTTCTGCGTAGCTCAGTAGTTTCATTATGAATGCTCAAAAAATTATTCCCACAGAACACAATAATACTAAATATCTAAAATATTTAGATATTTTGCTTTTCATCCACTTCAAATACTCAAATATGAACTTTGCTTTTTAGGAAAAAGTACTTCAGTGATGGTCTTAAAATTTTTTAATCACTTGTTTATACTGCATGTCTTAGCAGGTTAACACTCATTTGTGTTCTTAAATGAGCATATTAGTCATAAAAGTAAACATTTTTTTCTTTTTCAGAGTAACCCAAGCCTATTTCTGGAATCATGAAAATTTTGTTGGTGTTTGACTTTGACAATACAATCATAGATGACAATAGTGACACTTGGATTGTACAGTGTGCTCCAGACCAAAAGCTTCCTATAGAGCTCAAAAATTCATACCAAAAAGGATTTTGGACAGAATTTATGGACAGAGTCTTTAAATACTTGGGAGATGAAGGTGTGAGAGAAGATGAAATGAAAAGAACAATGACATCAATTCCTTTCTCTCCAGGGATGATGGAACTTTTCAACTTTATAAGGAAGAATAAGGATAAATTTGACTGCATCATTATCTCAGATTCAAATTCAGTCTTCATAGATTGGATTTTAGAAGCTACCAGTTTTCGTGACATGTTTGACAGAGTATTTACAAATCCTGCAGCTTTTGATAGCAATGGTCATCTCACTGTGGAAAACTATCATGCTCATTCTTGTGATAGATGCCCAAAGAATCTTTGTAAAAATGTAGTTTTGGTAGAATTTATAGATAAACAGTTACAGCAGGGAGTGAATTATACACGAATTGTTTATATAGGTGATGGTGGAAATGATGTCTGTCCAGTAACCTTTTTAAAGAAGAATGATGTCACCATGCCAAGGAAAGGATATACTTTACAGAAAACTCTTTCTAGAATGTCTTGGAATTGTCAGCCTATGGATTCTTCTGTTGTAGTTTGGTCTTCAGGTGTTGACATAATTTCTCATTTGCAATTTCTAATAAAGGAGTAGTATGCCAGCAATTGAAATGTGTAACTGTTAAGATTACATTCAAACCTAATAGCACAAACTCCTGATCCCAGCACTTTGGGAAGCTAAGGCAAAAGAATCAGAAGTTTGAGGGGCTGGAGGAATAAGCGCTAAGTACCGGAGTTCAATTCCCAGCACCACGTAAGTTGGTCATGGTGGCACACTCCCATAATCTCAGCACTCAGGAGGCTGAGGTAGGAGGATTGCCTTGAGTCCAAGGGCTCCATAGTGAGTTCAGGACCAGCCTGGGCCACAGAGCAAGACCCTGTCTCAAAAAAAAAAAAAAGAAAAAAAAAAGAAAAGAAAAGAAAAGAAAGAAGAAAAACAATCACAAGTTTGAGCCAAGCCTGGGCAACTTAGCAATTTATTGAGACCCTGTCTCAAACAAGAAAAAGGAACTAGAGGTGTAGCTCAGAGTAAAGACCCTGTGTTCAATACCTAGTATTGCCAATACTCCAGAGAAATATTTTTCACTCTCTCATGGAATTACATTGTGTTAATCTTTTCAAATCTTACTCTTGGTATTTCTAGATAACCTGATCTTAATCTTCAATTTGAAATATAAACATTTCTTATTGATTAAGTAGGTCAGATCAGATTAAGCATAGTGAAACAAATATATTGGTATACACTTGTGGGATAGGAACATAAAAGCCATTTTTGCTGTAAATCATGACTTCGCATGGGCCTACAGATGCCTAGTAACAAAACACCAGAAGAAAACTTGACCTTCATTTTGTGCCCTTTATTGCCATAAATCTTTAATCAGTCTCTTCTCGTCTCTGTATATGAATATTTTGATAATTTAGAAAGTGTCCGTGTAGGAGCTGGCCAGACAAGTACTATCTCATCCCCATCCAAGGTTAAGGACGCCAAAATAAAGGATTTACAGGGACATTCGGCTGTGCTTAGAAGTCTCCAGCCATCTGAAGCTGTGAGCACCTGGATCCCGAGAAAAGCTGAGCTTCACATGACTGCAGCCATCACAGGCAGAGAGTCACTTCATGGGAATGGAACCACCACTCAAGCCATGAGGATTCCAAGACTCAGGTAAAGATAAACCAGACGCCAGCCCAGCAGCTAATCCTTACAGCAGGCCTGGCTTTCAGGGTGGGCCAGTTTGGTTCCCTTCATCCCAGTGTTTCTCTTAGCTGCTCGAACTAGAGTTATTCTAGTATCAGTTATTCTCACTGTACTTTGTAAAGGGCCAGCCTGACCTTTGTTAATTCCCAAGCTAGAGCTAGAGTTCCTTACCATTTCTGTCTCTTGTCTCTGTCTCAGTACTGTAGCTTGAACTCAGAGCCTTTATACTGTACTATATCCCCAGCTCTTTTTTAATGATTGTTACTTTTTGCAGTGCTGGGCATTGAACCCAAAGCCTTCCCTCTAAGATACATTCCCAACCCATTTTTTAGTTTTATTTTGAGACAGGATCTCACGAATTTATGCTAGACTACCTAGGCAGGGCACCTTCCTGCCTCAGCCTCCCAGAGTATAGGGATTGTAGGTTTATACCATGTGCCTGGTTTACTTTCTAATTAAAGCTTTGCTTTTAATTGTGTTTTAATTTTCATTTCCATTTTTATTTAAAGCATGGACCAGCTAGCTGATGACAAATTGAGGTCCTCATCTCTTCTTGAGGGGGGATCTCCTCAGACCCCATCCAGTGACAATACCATGCCTAGCTTTATGATCCACAGGAACTATGAGATAATAAGTTTGTATTGCTTAAACTCCTAAATTTGGGGTAACTTTCACACGACAGTAGAAGCTAATCCTATTGTTCAAGGAATAGACAGCTTAGTTTTCACATGCATACTTTTTTATAACAGTATTTGGCATTTCATACTATATAGTACTACTGTTTTATTCTCAGTAATCAGCAAACGTCATTCTGATATGAAAAAAACATGCTAGGTAAAATATCTCTGCTCTTGGCTGGGGCTGTAGCACAGAGCAAAGGCCCTGTGTTCAGTCCCCAGTACCACACACACATACATGCGCGCGCATATGTATGCAGTCTCTTCTCTGAAGAGTGGTAAGTGTGATCTCATTTTTTTTGCTTATCTCTTTTCTAATTTGTATAATACAAATATATCTTTTAAAAATAAAAATATTGTGTATGCAGTGGAGTATGAGCTACTCTGATTTTTTTGGTTTTACAACAGCATAAAATGTTATTCTGAAAAAAGAACAGAATGAAGTTATTTTAGAAGTATAGGAATTACAGAGAAACATCACTTGTACCGCTTCACGGAGCAAAGCACTACCACTGTGTCCTGATGATCTCTCCCAGTCTCTGCTTTGTCCATACACCTCGGCACTCAAGGCTCTACCGGAAATAAAAACAAATGTAAATAAAAAAGGCACAATCCGTAATCATCTTTGTGTGAAGGGCTAGAGCTGTGCTGCCCAGCCAGCATTAACTATACAAGTTTGGAGACTCAGAGCACACCAAGGATACAGCACCTCTTATTCAAAAAATTCAAAACAGGGAGCAAGACCCTGTCTCAAAAAAAAAAAAAAAATTCAAAATAGGGACAGATGAACATTAATTCAAGAATAGCATCCTTCCACTGTGAGTCCCTGTGTGACAGCACAGATCAAAAGCCCATAAAGCCGGCTCCATGTCCAGGGCTTCTCTAGAAACTTCAACATAAAAGCTCAGTTAAGGGATATGTACTTTCCAAAAGCCCCAGGCTTCCTCAGCTGGTGACATCTGCAAGTTAGTTGCTCATAACACTACCTAGAGAGCAATGGTCGCCGTCCTTTCTGGCACCAGGGACCAGTTGTGCCATTCTGACAGGAGGTAGAGCTCAGGTGCCAATGTGAGTGCTGGGGAACAGCTGTAGATACAGATGAAGCTTCACTCTCTCACCTGCTGCTTGCCTCCTGCTGTAGGGCATAGCATAACAGGCTCCAGGCCAGGGACAGGAGACCCTGATCTAGAAAATCTAAGTTCTTTCAGCTTTTTTGCAGTATATGTCTTTGTGTATATGCTCTTTAACATAGGTAGATTATTCTTGTAATAGTTTTTACCAGTTTTGTCACTAAGAATTATAGTGGGAATACTCATAAACTTTAAGAATAAAAATTTTAATATTCATGAATTTTGCATTTTATTCCTTTTGGCAGTGCTGGGATGAATCCAGGGCCTGGAGCATGCTGGGCACACTTGACTACTGACTATGTTCCACAGCCCCATTTTTTTTTTTGCACAGTGGAAGGAATAAGACTGAAAAAAAAAGAGAAGGAGAAAGGAAGGGAGACGAGGGACAAAAGGAGAGAGGAGAGAGGAAGAAAAGACTCCCAAGTACTCATAGTAAGTAAAAGGATATACTGAGGTGTGACATGGATACCATATTGAGAACGTGTAACCATTACTCTACATGTCGTATGTATAACTGTTCAAATAATTTACAGAATAGCTGTATAAGCCCCGTATTTTATATATTAAAATAAGCTCAGTGATGTTGCAGAACTAAGCAATAAAATGATTTTTCAAAATTAGGTGGAGGTTAAAAAAATTAAATGAGTTTTTCTATGTTGTCTAGACTGGTCTCAAACCCCTAGACTTGAGATTACGGGCAAGTCCCCACACACGTGGCTCTTCTTTAAAATGAGGTGAAGGTAAGTTAAGGAATGTGAATTCTAGTCCCAGCCTACCTGTTATCTACCTAGCTGTCTGACTTTGGTAAATGATTTCATTTGTCTGGAATTTATTCTGTTTTCTAGAAAATTACTAACATGTCGTAGCTGATTTGATTTTTATCCCTTAGTGCTTTCCAGTGCTTAAAATTTGTGATTGTAATAAATTCAAGTGGTCTCAAGATCTGTTACTGTAAGATGCTTTTAAAATCTGTCCTCTGAATAATGCCTATTTTTAAGGCTTTGAGAAGGAGGCTTTCATTTTACTGCAATTTAAAAACATTTAAGCCAGGTATGGCGGCACACAACTGTGATCCGAGCCCTGTGAGAGAGGAGGGAGAGGGTTACAAGTCCAAACCTGGCCTGGACAACTGAGTAACTTTACAAGAAGTTGCCTCAAAAATTAAAAAAAAAAATTTCTTAACTAACGTAAGCGGGGAATATAGATTAATGCAAAGGCTTAATTCTTGGCACGAAAAATTTGGGGGGATCAGGTTTCCTTGTAATTTTCAGCATTATGAACTGATTACAGGATTTAACTGTCAATGATACTTGGTTTCCTTGTTGTTGAACTAAATAATGCTAGTGTCTTCATGTAATCCATGTAAATCTACTTTTATTTTTATACCCATCTTCTTTTTATGAGGTCTCTCCTGACCTGCAGGAAGGTCCTCCCTGCCCTTCAGCACTGAACCTTGCAGCATTGGATTCAAGGATTATGTCACCGATTATCTGTCTAATTTTGCTCTTAAGGAATGTCATCTTCCTCTTCTTTTTTCCTCAATGTAGTAGAATAGTAATTTTGGGAGAATCGTGTTTCAATGCCAGTTCTGTTTCAGTAAGCCATGGCTGGGACCTGAGATTCTGCCTTTTTTTTTTTTTTAAGACAGGATCTCACTCTGTAGTCCAGGCTGGTCCTGAAGTCAGTATGTAGCCCAGGCTGTTCTTGAACATATGGCAACCTCCTGCTTCAGCCTCCTGAGTTCTGGGATTACAGGCATGTGCCACCATGGCCAGTTTGGAGTATTCGCTTTCCAGAAGTACTCACGATCCATGCCCAAGTTCTGCAGGGCTATTTGCAAATACTTCAAATAATATGATGACCTTTTTATTGACAGGGTCTCCCTCTAGCCCAGGCTGGTCCTGAGCTCACTATGGAGCCCAGGCTGGTATTGGACTCCTGGCAGTCTTCCTGCCTCAGCCTCCTGAGTGCTGGGATTACAGGCGTGTGCCACTACGCTTGGCTTATGTGGTGTTGGGGATTTGAACTCAGGTACATAGCGCTTGTCTTAGTGCTTGCTAAGCAAGCGCTTTACCATCTGAACCATTCCTTCAGCCCCTGCGATGCCTCTTGATTCCCTGTCCTGTTGACTCTAGTATCACTTCCAATAAATAAAGACACTAAAACCAGAAAGGAATTTTGACTGGACTTTGGATCAAGCATGCCGTTTGTTTGTGTTGAGACAGGGTACCACTACGTAGTGCATGCTGGTCCTGAACTTACTGTGTAGCCCAGGCTGGCCTCAAGCTCACAGCAGTCCTCCCACCTCAGCTTCCTAAGTGCTAGGATTACCAGGCATGCGCCACCATGCCCAGCTAATGTGGTGCTAGAGGAGTCAAACCCACCGCCTTGTGCTTCCTAGGCAAACACTCTTACCTGCTGTGCTGTTCCTCCAGCCCTGCCTTTTGTTTGTTTTTTGTTCTCATTTTTTGGCTGAATAGTACCTTTCTTGGACCACTTATAAAGTGTTGGTACATAATATAGTTAATATATATACGTACTAAAACTTCCTTTTTACTTTTTTTATCATAACATCTTTAAAATATCAAAGGCAAAAAACTGCAAGCTGCAGGTTAGACGTGCCTCTCTAGGGCAAGTCTGAGTACCACAGAAATAATCAGTCAACACTACCCCTAAACATGAGTCCAGCTTCGTAAGTAACCAAGTGTTATGATATTCAAGCTTGCCTGTGATAAGCGGGATAACCTGAGATGTTCTAAACTTAATTATAAAGCACCAGGAGCGGAAAGGAAGACAGATAAAGGGGAGATCAGTACGCTATAGGCTAAAAGTAACAAAAGTCCATTTTACATTCTTGAATTTTTTTTCTTTTTTGATGCTGGAAATTAAACGCAGGGCCTTCTGCCTGTCCTGTCGGTGCTGTACCACAGAGCTACATCCTCAGGCCCCACAATGTATTTTAAAATCTTCATTCAGATCCTGTTGTGACCCCTGGTGCTATGGCATCTTGCTTTCAGCACCCAGCCAATGGAGAAGCCAGGCTGCTTCTGCAGTGGGCTTCCTTCCAGCCCAACCTTTCTCCCTTGGTACAGTCTTACCTGTAGCCAAAGAAGGTTCAGCGTGGGTAGCACAATGCCCTTCGTCTCTGAACTTTCACTATAAAGGATGCTGGCTCTTTAGATCCAACAGACATTTTTCCAGCTGCTACCTCGATTCACAGGCAGAGGCTGCGGAGTCTTTCCTGGGGCTTCTCCATTCTGGCTAACACGTGGACTGGCCTTCACAGATTTTATTCTAGAGCTTGCTTGCTCTCATGAATCAGGTTTAACATTAGCCACAGAGTAATCTACTCTAGTTCCTATGTACTTAATCACCAAAGAGAAAGTTCTAGATACAAAAACAAGGAACAAAAGTGTGGTCTGGAGTGATTTAGTGCAGGCTTTCTCAATGTTTGCACTACAGACATTTTGGATCAAATGATTTCTTTTGGAGTAGGGTGAGGTAAGGTAGGTCCTTTGCATTGTGGTGCATTTAGCAGTACTTCTTACCTTTAGTCACTGGATATTAGTGGCAACTGCTCCCTTATGCCAAGTTCTGATAACCAAAAATAGTTAAAGGCCAGTATCTTTATTTACTTTTTGTGGTATGAGGGATGGAACCTAGGACCTTACACATTGTAGGTAAATGCTGTACCACTAAACTATACTCCCAGCATTTAGTCCTTATCTCTATTTGTAACTCAAATGGAGATAACAGCAATTACACATGTTGCTTGTATGCTGTAAATACTGGATTCATGTACAGCCACATATCCAAAATGTTTGTCCTTGTATAAAAATTTCCTTATCACCAAGGCCATAGCCTCATCATAGTACAAGAATCTTCTCTTGAGTGTTTAATAAATAGTTTGGATGTCTAACTCAATCCCCTACCTCTTGTGCTCAATACATGTTAGGTTTCTTCTCCTACCTACATAGTATATATGTATCATAGTACATATCTATAGCTTAAAGTTGTTTCTAAAGGCCTTTGTAGTGAAAGCTATAATTACATCAATCATCTTTGGTCTGATTTTTCAAAAATGCTGTCTGATATATCTACATATTCATTTATTTTATATCATATAAACTTTTATCTTCTGGAAACTAGCACTGAAGGAGGGTTAGAGATTTCCCTTTACCACCTCATATGCTACTTTATTTGTTTGTTTGCTTTATTTGAGAGAGTCGTCTTCTATAGTTCAGGCTGGTTCTGAATTCACTCAGACAGGCCTCAAACTCATGGCAATCTTTCTGCCTTCACCTCCTGAGTGCTGTGATTACAGGCGTGAGCCACTACTTGTGGCTTATGTGGTGCTGGGGAATTGAATCCACGGCCTTGTGCTTGCTAGGCAAGTGCTTTGACCACTGAGCTGTGCCCCCATCTCTCATACACTACTTTAAAAGACAGCTATTAGATTGATGGGCAAACACAGGCCTACGCTGGCTGGGGTACAAATGCTTTGTTTATAGTGTTTGGCTGGAGCTGGAATTTATAGAACTTCTCAATATCTGATGTACTTTTTTTCAGAACATGAGAAAAAGAGTCTTTTACTAACCTGATAACTCTATAGCACACATTCAGATGGGCCTAATTAGTAGGGGAGATACGGTTAAATACTAATAACCTGGCCCAGCTCTTGTACCATTTTATACACTCTGTTGGATTTCTCTTCTGGGTAGAGAACATTGTAGTTTTGTTGTAGACAGATTTTTAGATGTACTCTTAAAAGTCTTACATCCTGGGCCAAAAATTTCATCTGTTCTACTTAAATGTGTCTTATGAACTGATGTTGCTGATGTCCATGTGCTGATGGTTCATATGAAAACAAAATATTAACACGGATGTTTCCTAACACAGAAAGTCTTAGGGAACTCCCAGTGTTTATGGAAGATGTTACTTAGCAAAATGTTTTTTCCCTTTTATATTGAGGTGATGGATTTTCAGTCATATCTGTAGACAACTAGCAAAAAATATTTACAGTTAAACTAAATACTGGCTGCCACATCATCTTTTATAATCAGTGCTGATGGAAACCTTGCTCACTCACATTTTTCCTACCACTGCACAGTCAGACTTGGATTTTGTTACATATCAAAATTAGGTTTTTCCTAACCAGGTCCTCATAGTTTTTATTATCCTCAGTTGAATATGAAAGTGTATTCTTTGAGAGACCTATTGACGATTTAGCTCAGCCCCTTTTACATTTAAATCCAGAAAAAAAATTTTTTTTGAGACAGGATCTTGTTCTATAGTCAAGGATGGTCCTGAACTCAATATGTAGCTCAGGCTGAACTTGAACACACAGCCATCTTCCTCCCTCAGACTCCTGAGTGCAGGGATTACAAGTGTGGACCACCATGCCCAATTTATGTGGTTCTGAGGAATCGAACTCAACTCTGGGCCTTGAGTTTGTTAGGCAAGTACTTTAACTGCTGAGCTATTCCTCAAGTCTCCAGAAAAAATACTCCATTGCGTAATTTGGGGCAACAAAAATACTTTCTTCATACTTTTGGATACCTACTAAGTGTTTCTTTTTTTTTTTTCCTTTATTTTTTTTTTGGGGGGGGGGGGGGTACTGGAAGTTAAACCCAGAGTCTTCATATAGAGCTACATCCCCAGCCTGTTTTTTAGAATTTAATGTTGAGGCATTCTCACTTGGACTTGAACTTGTGATCCTCCTGCCTCAGACTCCCAGAGGGCTAGGATTACAGGCTTGTGCTGCCAGGCCCAGCTGCTATGTGTAATTAACAAAAAAACAACTCACTGCGTACAGAGTGTAGGACCATGGCTGGCAAAGCATGCCCTTCACGGAATATACATTTTGGGAGGAGTAGCATGGGAACCCTTTTACATTGCTGGTGAGACTGTAAACTGGAAAACCCACTGTGGAAAGCGGTATGGAGATTCCTCAAAAATCAGAAGATAAATGTCCCATTTGACCCAGGGTTACCCCTTCTGGGTATCTTTCCAAAGGACTTAAAAGCAACATATAAGAGATACACATATACCATGTTCACCACAGCACCACTAAAAATGGCTAAATTGTGGCAGATGCTGAAATATCCATCATGAGATAATGGATATAAAAACTGTGGTATGTGTACACAAGGGAATACTACTCTTGCATAAAGACAGAGAGATTTGAGTCATTTTTAACTCAACGGACACATGTTGAGACCATGATGCTTAGTAAAGTGATTCAGACTCAGAAGTTTAATATCACATGGCTTCTCTAATATGAGAAACACAGAACGCAGATAAGTAATAGGGTCAAATGGGTGCAATACTGGGAGTCAGGAGAATGAGGAAGGGGGGGGGGCGACGGTGAAAGGGAGAAGGGGAAGGGATTGTGAAGTTGATACACACGTGCCAAAATCCTCAAGCTCAATGTAACCTTTGTGTATCACACACGCATGCTAATAAAAATGAGGGGAAAAGAACACACCTTGTTTGAAGAGACGAATATGTATATATGTAATACATAATACCAAGGCAGACTTCATCTGATTAGTCAGCATAAACAGAAGTACTCATGTTGGGGGTACAGCTTGGTGACAGATGATTGCTAGTATGTGCAAGGCCCCAGGTTCAATACCAGCACTGGAAAAACAAAAACAAACACACAGCAAATACATAAGAAAGCAAGCAGAAAGCCCTTTGCATTCACGGAGAATCAGTCTAGTGGGAGAAATCATACAGTAAAGTGCTAAGCAAATCATATCACATTGTTGATCGTGATAAGTAATATTGCCTCGTATAAAGCAAGACGGGAATAGGAACAGCGAGTGGGGGCAGGCCAGAAATCATCTCAAGCAGGTTGCTAAGAGAAGGTGTCACCGGAAACGGCATTGGCTAGGAGCCTGGTGGAGGTAAGGGCACTGGCCAAAAGGGCCCGGAGGCAGCATCCTTTCTGGTGAGGGCAAAGCAGCCCTAGGTGTGAGGATCCAGCCCACCTAAGCAGTGGAGCTCTTATGAATGAGGTAGAAAGTCTTTCAGGAGCCTTAATCTCTGCTGTATTTAAGGGTATCCATTAATCTCTCTTAGTGCCACAATTTGAATGGCGCCTCTGAAATTCAAGTTGAAATGTAAATGCCAAGTTTGCGCCGTGGCATTTGGAGGCGGGGTCTTTGGCAATCAGTTGGGATTAGGCTAGGTCATCAGTGTGGGCCCCTGAGGCACCGTGGGCTTTACAAGAAGATGAAGAGAAACCTGAAGTGACACTGGCTCGCTCCAGTGTTGTCACGTGATACCCTCTCACATACTATAATGCAGCCGTAAAACCTCACCGCTGGCAGTACCAGGCTCTCAGCCTTCCTTTCCTGAGAATCAGGAGAGAAATAAACTTTTTTTTTTTAACAAGTTGACCAGTCTTTGGAATTCAATGATAGCAACAGAAAACAAGTGACACAGTTTAAACCACTGCGCTTTTATTCTTTTTCTAGTTGTAATCATTGGATTTAGGTTGTTGTAATAAAAAAAAGCAGTGTATTATTTTTCTCCCTTGTACTAATTTTATCTGTATTTTGTATGTAATTGTGAAGATTAAACAAAAACATATTCTCAAATAAACCGTTATCTTTTAAATGAATGACTTTAAATAGTAATAGAGAAGCTCCTGTTTAGAGATTAGACCAATGACTTTTGAAATAATTTTGCACAAGTACTCCTCAAATAACTCTGATAAACTATGTATTCCCAGGTATTTAGATTGATGTTGAAAACATTTCATCAGAAGTTTAAATATTTTCAGGGTTGTAATTTCTAACATAATAATTTTTAATAGACTATAAGAACTATTAAACCTTTTAAATATGTTTATTAACAAACCATGTATAGCAATTTGGAGTCCACTGTCATTCGTTGAAAAACATATGAACAAGGAAAATTTTAAAAATTCCCTTGAAGCTGGGAAATTTAATTTTTTCTTCATTTACATATCACATCCCCTTCCTCTTCCCACCCTCTCACCCCTTCTTTCCTTTTCCCTCTCCACAAAGTCCATCTTCTTACTTTCTTCCATCTTATTGACTTTTTTATAGTTTGTTTTACTCAGAAACCATACGATATTTAACTTTCTGGGTCTGATTCATTTCGCTAAACATAATGTTCTCAAGGTGCATCCACTTTTCTACAAATGACTGAAGTTGGTCCTTTATGGCAGAAGAGTACTCCATTGTATATGTATAGTACATCTTTATCTGTTCATCTGTGGTTGGGCATATTGGCTTCTTCTGAGATTTGGCTAATATAAATTGTGCTGCTATAAACACAGGCATGACTTTATCACTCTTGGATGATAACTTTAACTCTTTTGGGAACATCACCAGAAGAGGTATAGCTGGGTCAAGTGAGATCTCTGTTTTCAGTTTTTTGAGCCATCTCCATACAGCTTTCCATAGTGTTTGTACCAGAAATTGGGAAATTTTTATGTCATACTTTTTTCTTCTTGAGCTCGTATTATTATTTTACTTCTCTCAGAGAAGACTACCCTACTAGAATACAGGAAGTTCTCACTTTGCACAGTACTGAAGGACTTTATAAATATATGTATAAACTGAAAATGTGCAAAACAATCTTAATTAAGATTAATTGGGGCTGGGGGTGCAGCTCAGCAGTTAAAGCACTTGCCTAGCAAGGTGTGATCCTATAGCACCAACATAATGGCTGGGTGTGGTGGTGCACATCTCCCAGCACTAGGGAGGATTGCTGAGTTGAGACCAGCCTGGACTACATTGTGAGTTAAGGACCAGCCTGGACTACAGAGATCCTGTCTAAAAAAAAATAAATCAAAAATAAATAAGTAAATAGGGGCTGGAGGGGTAGCACAGCCATTAGATTGCTCACCTTGCAAGCTCAAGGCCCTGGGTTCAATTCTCCATCACCACATAAACAAGGCATGGTGGCATATGCCTGTAAGCGCAGTGCTGTGGGAGGTTGAGACAGGATTACCTTGATTTTGAGACCAGCCTGGGCTGCATAGTGAGTTCAGGATCATCTTGGCGTACACAGTAAGACCCTGTCTCCAAAAAAAAATGAATAAAAATTTAAAAGATTAAAGGTTAGTAAATTATGATTGATATGCAACCTTTACATTTTTTGTCATAGTATTAAAACAGGGCTGGAGCAATGGCACAGTGGTTAAACGTTTGCCTTGCAAGCATAAGGCCCTGAATTCAATTCCCCAGCACCACATAAAGCTGGGTGTGATAGCTCAGGCCTGTAATCCCAGCACTCAGGAGGCTGAGGCAGAAGGATTACCATGAGTCCAAGGCCAGCCTGGGCTCCATAGTGAGCTCAGGACCAGCCTGGGCGACAGAATGAGACCCTGTTTAAAAAACAAAACAAAACCCTCCTACTATTTCAAAAATACGTAGAAAATTAAAAACATACTGAGCCTAATCTTTACCTAGTACACTGTAACTTAAACCATTAGTTATATTAAAAATTAGAGTGTTGATTTCTTCGTTAAAAAAAAAAATTACCAAGTGAAGTTTGGGTTGAAGGCATAGCCCGGGTGAAATGTCAAACTTTTCAGTTCGGATCAATTTCCAACATGTTATCCTTTGCGTTTTCGGTATTTTTAAATACCTCCAAGAATTCCTGTAATGTGAAGTTCTCCAGCAGCGTCATTTCCTTGGGGACATTGCCAACACAACCACGTTCCTCAGAGGTCACAGTACATACCTGCTGTCAGTGCCCTGGCTGCACACCAGAGAGCCTCTAACTGTGACATCGTCAGCACGCCCAGGATCAGTGCTTCTTCTGTCACTCAGTTTATGTTTGACTCTAATTTCATTTGCAGGATGATCACTTTTCATTTCTTTGCTACACTTTCATCTTTGTAGGTGAATCCCCCTTTAAATGATCTGTTTTTTTGTAAAACGTCACGGGGAATTACCACTGGAGGACAAAGGGGTGAGACACCTACAAGCTTTGCTGTGTGAACTCTGAGTAATTTAAGCACAGTGACCAATCACTGACAGGCTTTGACAGAAGAGATGTGATTGGTTACTGATCAGATGCCCATCTGTTATTTAGGCAGTAATTTACTGCCGGAAAAATCAGCAGTGAAATTTGCAATTTATGTGATTACTCAGGTTTACTATAGCAACTAAAGTTGGAACCCTGTTCTTAGAAGCTAATGTTATCTAACTAAGCTAAAATTCATACATATTGGAATGTTTACTACAAAGGAGTGTCTCTATTTTCTGTGCTCAAAAATAACTTCTGTAACAAAAATAAACATAAACTAAATATCAACTTTTTTATATTTTTAAGTATTTTTAAATTTCTAGAGGAAAGACACAGCAGTTAAAGCGCTTGCCTTGCAAATGCAAGGCCTTGAGTTCAATTCCCCGGAACCACATAAAGCCAAACATGGTGGTGCACACCTGTAATCCCACCATTTGGGAGGCTGAGGCAGAAGGACTGCCATGAGTCCAAGATAAGCCTAGGCCACATAGTGAGTTCAGGAGCAGCCTGGGCTACAAAGCAAAACCCTGTCTTAAAAATTTTTTTTTCTCTGACCTAACATTGCAATTACTGTTATGCCTGAGGAAATAACTGAATTAAATTAAATCAAAAGTAAAAATTTTTCAAAAAGTATTTCAATTTGTCTAGAATGGTGGCAGATATAATCCTAGCTACCTGGAAGGATGAGGCAGGAGGATTGCCGACTTGTTGAGAACTTGCCTCAAAATAAAAAAATAAATAAAAGGCTGAGGATATAGCTCAATGACAGAGTGCTTGCCTAACCCACACACAGGTAGAGCTCAATAGCCAAGACCACAAAGAAAAACGAGAATGAATGGGCGATTCTGTTTCCTTTGCTTTCTTTTGTTTTCTTTGTTTTGGGGAGCAAGGTACTGGGGAGCAAGCCTGAGTGCTCCCCCACCATGCAGTGGTGGTACCAGGGCCTAATTCCTGTTCCAGGACAGTTATCCTCCAGTGAGTACTGCCTTCTGTTGAAATAAGACTGTTTAGGATCAATAATATTCCTGTCCATCATTCCATACGTATAATCCTTAAAAATAATGTGTGCACACAGATCAACAGCCAGGGATGGGACAAACTGTATTACAGTAATGCCAGTCCATTCATTAAGTCTTTCCAGGTTATTTCTCAAAGATCCTCTTTTATTTTTGTTGAAAAGAATTTGGAAACTCTACAACTTACAAAAAAAATACTTGCCACTAAAATGTCCATTTTCTTATTTTACAAGAACGATACCCAAAAAGGACCTCAAGAAATATCAGCCAAATACACCTGTGTTGGTTGTGTACTACTTCTGGGACAACAAAAACAACAGCTCTTAGGGTACTGCTCAGTGCGCAACTTACACAGCTGTATGTGTGGCCTTGTGAATTATATATATTACAAAAATATTTTTTTACCTATAGCAACCTATTTAATGTGTAAATGAAGTATGTAAAATTTTAAATTTGTACCCACTATCTACACATATTGATAATGATAGCACAATTCACATGTCAAACATTTGATAATATGGCTGTACTTAGTGGAAAGATGTACTTATAAGGTAGACATAAGAAATAAATTATTATTTTTAGAAACCAGGAGTCTTTTGAAATGTGGAATGTGCTGTCAGGAGGCATCAACTCATGGCAAGCTCCTTGTCTGCTGAGAGTCATTTGCATCCATATTTCTGTGTGTGACAGATTTTTATTTATTTAAGGCTTAGGATCACACAGTGTTTTTGAACAGTGTCATTATTTAACTCATGAATACCAATCACATGTTTCTGAATGCATTAAATCCACCAGTCTTTGCAAAGGCCTCTTTGGTAAGGCACATGGTAAAGAACTACTGGCAATATCCCCCAAGACCAGCTCTTCTTTTGATTAAGTGAAACAGAAAATACTCTCCTAGCCAGTGATACATATCCTAAGCAATGATTCACTGTCAAGGAACATCAGGGCACGGAAGTGAAAGGTTGAATTGGTCCATGCTGCAATCTGACATAACAGCACAAATAACAATACAGTGAATTCCCTTATTAAAGAATGTTCATTATACATAGTTTAGATTCTAGAAGCCCTTCCCTAAGGCGGAGCCTATAGTATTTTTCTGTGCATCAGACCTGGTAAATAGCAACTATGCCTACAAACAGGTATCTCCATGCTTTGGCGGCAAAAATGGAAAGAATATCCCATCTCCAGTCAGTCACTGCTGTGTCCTTGAATGGCAAAACTGACAATGGCATTACTATTAGTTGTGAAGAACAAACTATAATTAACCACACATGTCATAATTTTTAAAGAAATGCTGTTAGGGTAGTAATTTCCAACACGAGGTTGTGATGGAGATCTAAGAGTAAATACCATTTCATTCTAATAGCTAATATTTACATACCATATCTTGAGTGATTTCACATTCATAATTTAATTTTTATCTTTTAAATAACTATTAGGTTGAGAATGTATCAATATTATTTTACGGATCAGAAAACTCAGGAGGTTAGTAAATTGCTGAAAACTACTTCTTATCAATGGCTGAGACGAACCTTAAGCCTGAATCTGAATCTCATACGCTTTCCTTCTGTTCTCCAAACTTTGGCCAGCTGTTGAATGTGAAGGCTTTCATTTTCTTCCATTTGGGGTCCAACACACATTCTCTAATCAAGTGTAAAAATAAGCCCCTGGTACCTCTGCTAGAATGTGGGTTCCTAGGTCTCCACCCCAAGGAAGTCAGGGAGAGGGGTTCTGCATAATCAGCATCCCACATAATTCAGCTAAGATGGGCTGATAAAGCGGATTAAAACTGCTCGAAGGAGAACAATCCTGTTTATTCAATGTTTGCTATAACAAGACAATCATGTCTTGCTTTTGACAGAGACTCAAAGGCAGGCAGGAAGTGAAAAGACTTGATAAAAGTGTGTTCGGGGGATGGCTCAGATATGTTCTGACTGGAAGTTGTTGGCGTGGGAAAGTGGGAGGCGGGCAACTAGATGCATTATGTGATTGGTTTGGAGAACCAATTTGGCTTTCTCTGATTGGTCCTGAGGTGGAAATGGGAGGTAAAAATAGAGAAGTTGGAAGTAGTTGAAGTCCTCACTGTCCTGGCCCAACTGCTACAGTTGGGCTCCCTGGGCTACCTTGAGAGAGTTCTGTTATCCTGTAATGTAGGACCACTGTCCATCTGTATATTTTGTTTCTCAGTCTTCTAAAACACACTGGTCCCCTGGCGATGGTTCATCCTGACCTCCTTCCTCCCTGCAGTGTCGAGTCTTTAAAGCTTCTACTTACCTACGAACACCTTTGCACACATGATTAGCAGCTCCTAGCCCTATCAGGTGCTCAGAAAGCACTGAATAAAATCTCACTAATAAATAGTATATGGAAATGTTTGATAGTGGCTTTTGTTGTTACAAGAAAACCGACTTTCTGGCATGGCACACACTGGTGTCTTTATGAAAATGGAGCGGTTGTCACCAGGAAGAGCGTGCGCCCTCACACGGTAACCTGAAACCTAGTACCAACTTAGCCTTGGCCCTGGCTGCTCCCAGGGTTCTCAGGTTAACCCATGATATGCTGCCAATCGGCCCTGGAGGCGCCTGCCAGACCTGACAGTGGGATGGCACTGGTGTCAACAGGACGCTAGTTCCGGCATTTTGAAGGCAATCCCAACCCCAGAACGTTTAGCACTGGTGCATTTCTTGGGCCTGGGCTGGTGGGAAACACACACACACACACACACACACACACACACACACACACACACACACACACAGATGATCTTAATTCAAGACACATGCACACTCATAGATGGTGTCAATTAACACACTTATAGATGATCTGAATTCAAGACACAAGCACATACACTTTTCATAGATATCTTCAAGGCACACATGCACACACACTCATAACCCTAATGCAAGACACACACACGATCTGAATCCACGTCGCCGTCGGGCCCGCCCCACCTGCCCCGGGGGCACCGGCTGGTCCGCCCCGCCCCTCGCCGCGCGGGCCCGCCGGGGGGCGGGGGGGGGGTCGCAGCGTGGCCCCGCGCCCGCGCTGCGCGGGGGCCGCTCGGGTGGAGGCGGGGAGCCGCCGGGCACCGGAATAGCAGCCGCTCGCGGGCTGGAGCTGCACTAGCAGGCCACCTCCGCCGCGCCGCGCCGCTTCCAAAGATGGTCAGAGGGTCCGGAGGCGCCCCCGCCCCCGCTCGCCGCTAGCCGGGCCGGCCGCGCCGCTCAGCCGCCGCCGCCGGAGGTAAGTGCCGGGCGGGCGGGCGGGCGCGGGGTGCTCGGTGCTCGGGAGGTCGCGGGGCGCAGGGGCGCGTGGGGCGGGCGAGGCCGCGCCGCCTCCGGGCCCGCGCGGCTGCGGGCGCAGACAATGGCCGCTCGCGAGCGGCCTGCGGGGCGGCGCGGGCCCCGCCACACCTGCGCGGCGCGCGGGAGGCGCGGGCCCCGAGGTCCCCGCCGCGGGCCGGGCGAGGCGCGGGCTGGGCGGGGGCGGCCGGTCTCCCCTCCGCGCCGGCCGCGGCCCCGGCCTGGGCTGGCTTTCCCGCTTCCATTTGGACGCTCCTGTCGGGACATCTTGGTGTGCTTCGAAAGGCAGACGGAGTCGGGGAAGAGGCGTGAAGTGGGGCCGCGTCGAGGCGCCCAGGTCCGGTGACCAGTGAGGTGGCCCCCTCGGACCCTGGCTGGCCGAGCGTGGGATCTCCCGTGGGACCGACCGCCAGCCTCGGGCTGCTTGCAGAGACGGGGTGACGGGGCAGCAAATCAGTGTTTCCTCCCAAGTGGGCCACTTGAAAAATCCGGGGGCCTCGTTTCCGGGCGCCGAGCTCCCTTGAATGTAAATGGACCACCGTATATATATATATATATAAATGTTGAAGCAGCCGGTCAGCGTTTTCGTTTCCTACTTAGGATGACTTAGTCTAGTTTTGGAGTGTATCCGATGCTAATCGGATTCAAATGTTTGGAATGAGTAGCATTGATTATTTGAGGTAATGCGCAAAGTTGAAAACTCGTTTATTATTTCATGTTTATTGCAGCCATGGCTCTCAAAGGACAAGAAGATTATATTTATCTTTTCAAGGATTCCGCGCACCCGGTGGATTTTCTTGATGCGTTCAGAACATTTTATGTGGATGGATTATTTACCGATATTTCCCTTCAGTGCCCTTCAGGCGTAATCTTCCATTGTCACCGAGCTGTTTTAGCTGCTTGTAGCAATTATTTTAAGGCAATGTTCACAGCTGACATGAAAGAAAAATTCAAAAGTAAAATAAAACTCTCTGGTATCCACCATGATATTCTGGAAGGTCTTGTCAATTATGCATACACATCTCAGATTGAAATAACCAAAAGAAATGTTCAAAGCCTGCTTGAAGCAGCAGATCTGCTGCAGTTCCTTTCGGTAAAGAAGGCTTGTGAGCAGTTTTTGGTAAGACACTTAGACATTGATAATTGTATCGGAATGCACTCCTTTGCAGAATTTCATGTATGTCCAGAACTGGAAAAGGAATCTCGAAGAATTCTGTGTTCAAGGTTTAAGGAAGTGTGGCAACAAGAAGAATTTCTAGAAATCAGCCTTGAAAAGTTTCTCTTTATCTTGTCCAGGAAGAATCTCAGTGTTTGGAAAGAAGAAGCTATCATAGAGCCCGTTATTAAGTGGACTGCCTATGATGTAGAAAATCGAATTGAATGCCTGTACAATCTACTAAGCTATATCAGCATAGATATAGATCCGGTGTATTTAAAAACCGCCTTAGGCCTTCAGAGGAGCTGCTTACTAACAGAAAATAAGATACGCTCTCTAATATATAATGCCTTAAATCCCATGCATAAGGAGATTTCCCAGAGGTCCACAGCCACAATGTATATTGTTGGAGGCTACTACTGGCATCCTTTATCAGAGGTTCACATATGGGATCCTTTGACAAATGTTTGGATTCAGGGAGCAGAAATACCAGATTATACGAGGGAGAGCTACGGTGTTACATGTTTAGGACCCAACATTTATGTAACTGGAGGATACAGGACGGATAACATAGAAGCTCTTGACACTGTGTGGATTTATAACAGTGAAAGTGATGAATGGACAGAAGGGCTGCCAATGCTTAACGCCAGGTATTACCACTGTGCCGTCACCTTGGGTGGCTGTGTTTATGCTCTCGGAGGTTACAGAAAAGGGGCTCCCGCAGAAGAGGCCGAGTTCTATGACCCATTAAAGGAGAAATGGATTCCTATTGCGAACATGATTAAAGGTATGTCCAAGTTTTGTTTCTCTTGTGCTTCATAGATGCCTAGGTTTAAGTCATCAGTCTTCTCTTGCTAGTAACGTTAAAAAGAATTTATCCCTGTGTAACTATAGTAGATTATACAGAATGTCAAAACATTAATGCCTAATGTATGTGATGTTTGCATGGGTAAAAACATAGCATAACACCCATCTTGTCTGAGATTTTTTTTTTTTTTTTGAGGCAGTCATCTCGCTCTGGAGTCCAGGCTGGTCCTAAGCTGACTATGTAGCCCAGGCTGGCCTTGAACTCATTGCAATACTTCTGCCTCAGCCTCCCGAGTGCTGGGATTTTAGACATGCACCACCACACCCGGCTTTTATGTGGTTCTGGGGAATTGAACTTGGGGCCTTGCACTTGCAGGGCACATGCTTAAACCACTGTGCCATTCCTCCAGCCCTTGTCTGAGAATTATGTGAGTGAAATACACTACTCAGGCTGGGAAAGAAATGTCAAGAAACAGAATTACAAGGAAACAGTTTAGTACCTTCTGTTTACTGTATATCTTTATTATAGTCTTTGTTTCAAGTCTAAGGTGTTTATATTTAAGTTAAAGGCTAAATGACAAGACAGACCTGATTAGTTTTATTAATTCATGTTTGTGTAATATATATATATATATATATATATATATATATATATATATATGTACCTTTTATTTACTTGCTCTTAAAATCAACCCCCTCCTCTCTTTCTCTCTTCCTCTCTCTCTCTTTCTCTCTCTCTGTTTCTCTCTGTCTCTTTGGAGACAAGGTATCTCTCTCAGTAGTCCAGGCTGTTTATGAACTCAACATGTAGCCCAGGCTGGTCTCCAACTCATAGCTCAAAGCAATCCTTCTGCCTAGGGTTTCTGACTTCTGGGTTTACAGGTGTGCACCACCAACAACACCCAGTTTACGTGTCCCTGGGGAAATCAGACTCAGGGCCTTGAGCTTACTAGACAAGCACTTTAACCTCTGAACTGCACCACAACCCCAAAATTTGATGCTTTTTTTTTTTTTAGCATTCAACTTTTTCCCCCCAGAATATATTAAAGCCTGGGAAGGCTTGCTTCAAACCTTCCAAAGATGTAGCAAAGTGCGTTGTCCGGAGAGCTGGAGGCAAAAAGAAAAACAAAAAGTGAAGCAAAAACAAAATCCCTCTGCTCTGTGAAACACAGGCTTGTCTCAGACTAAGGGGGACAGATACCATAGTCCTCCTCCTGTGGCCCGCAGAGCCAGGCAGACTTCTCAGCTCACTGTCTTTCTGTTAAACATTGTGTTTTTCTGCTTTGTTTGGTGATGTACTAGCCTTGCTGTCCTTCCCTCCCTTTCCTCCCTTTGGAGAAAAACTTAAACTGAAATCTTATTTCACTGCATTTATAATTTGCTGTGGGAGAGCTCTAAAAAAAACAGTTGGTAGGTTGTTACCAAATTTGTATCATTTTGTCCCAAATGTTTTTTCCCAGGCTTTTCAGTTTCTTTTTTAGTGTTAGGGAGGGTGTGGGAATTTGACCTGGCCTGGAAATCTGACCTGGTGTGATCCTTGGACTCTGAGCAGGAAGCCTGAGAAGCCCGAGAAGCCCATGGCCTTTTGATCAGGCACCGAGTCCTGCGCTCCCCTGCCTGGGTCCAAATCCCCACTTCCCACTACTGGGCAAGTCGTCCAATCTCTGTGCCTCAGTTTTGCCATGTGTATAAGGAAGATGATGACATAACTTTGGATCGTGAGACGATTAAATTAATTTTTGCTTGTGAAAAGCCCAGAACAGTGTGACAGAGTAAGCCCTCCAGTAAGGTCAGATCTGATCGTCATGATCACGTCAGCTTTGACAGCACTTAAGTATCATTAGCATTGGATCGGTGGCACGTATGTATACCCTCAGGTGCAACAGTTGGTAGGGTGGAGAACTTAGCTGCTGTTTGTTTTTTGCTTGACCTTGACCCCCACTAACTGATTTGAAGGTAGTCTTGGTTATCCAGGCTCCTTTCCAGCAAAAAGGATGAGAAGCTCCAATATCTTAGTCATCTGTTGTTAATTTTTTTTTGGTGGGGGGAGACAGGATCTCACTCTGCAGTCCTGGCTGGTCCTGAATTCACTATGTACCTCAGGCTAGCCTTGGACTCATGGCAATCCTCCTGCCTCAGCCTCCCAAGTGCTGGGATCACAGGCAGGCACCACCACACCCGGCTTTGATGTGGTGCTGGGGAATCAACCTCAGGACCTTACTCTTGCAAGGCAAGCGCTTTAACCACTGTGCCATTCCTCCAGCCCTTTATCAGTTATTGTTAGCCTGGATATGTTTATTCTTCTCGTTGTGAATGGTAACAGTTTCAGTGGTTTTATGATTCAGAGTATATTTCATGAATCATGGAAATTCATTACTTTATAGACTTTTTAAAAATTACATTTGAAACAGTGTTTTCTAAAGAGAAAACTCTGTATTGGTTTCTGTTCTATGGAAGAACGTCATATGTGTTCTTGCCTCAGCCTTGAGTGGAATGGGAGACTCTCCTACCATGCACCCAGACCCTCTTCTGCCTGCCAGCTGAGTCTGAAATTCCAGACATTTATTCTTGGAGTGGGGGTGGGAGGGCAGTGTTGTGGATGAAACATGGTGCCCAGGGCCTTCACATTTAGCTACAGCCCCAGCTCTGTTGTATTCTTTATTTTGAGACTAGATCTCACAAAGGCACTAAGTTGCCCAGCTGAGCTGAAACTTGGGACCCTCCTGCCTCCCGAAGTGCTGGAATTAGAGCATATGTCACCACACGTGGTTCAGAGATTGATTCTTTGAACTTGAAGTTTTGATTTTTATTCATATCTTATCAGCCCAGGAAAGGGTAACATTCAGCCTCTTCAGTGCAGTCTTGACTGGTACTGTTCTGATGAATGTACTCATTCTATAATTTTAGCTTTCCATTTTTCTGTGGAAAAGGTAACATTTTTCTCAGTATGCTTTATTTTGTAGTCGTGAAGTGGCCCAGTAGCTTCCACTGGTAATGAGAACTTCACTTGTATGCAGTGAGATTTCAAACTCGTTTTCTTTCTTGGTATAAAGATGTGATGTACAGAGAAGAAATAAACACTTAGCTATTTAGGAACTCCTGTAATTTTTTCCATCATAACTACCCTGCATAAAAGCCTACTTTTGTTTCGAAGTGGAAATGGACAAGGAAATTAAGCTGCTCCCAGAATGTAACAGTGTTAAGTAAAAGTTGATTGAAAGCTAAAACATTAATTTTAACTAATGAGCTTCGCGATTTTTCTTCCTGTCTTTACTCTATGAACTGGTTTCTTTCTCCTCTTAACTGCTGTGTGGCCTCAGGGTCTTTCCCAGCTTAAGGCTTCAGAATTAGTCCGGTTCTGGATTGAGTCATCAGGGCCTGCCTGCCTGCCTGCCTGTGTCTCTCGCCTCTGTGTCTTTCCCTTCGTGCCCAAAGGGCCTCCTAAGTCAGACCCTCTCTGTGGGTCACCTGCACCTTTCTGAATCCTGTTTTTCTTTAGTTCTTCTCATAATCTCTCTCTCTCTCTCTCTCTCTCTCTCTCTCTCTCTCTCTCTCTCTCTCTCTCTCTCTCTTTGAGACAGGGTCTCACTCTGTAGCCCAGGCTGGTCCTGAACTCACTACGGACCCCAGGCTGTCCTTGAACTCAACTGTAATTCTCCTGCTTCAGCCTCCCGAGTGTTGGAATTACAGGCGTGCACCACCATGCCCAGTTTATATGGTGCTGGGGAATTGAACTCGAGTACTTAGGGCTTGACTTAGCGCTTGCTAGGCAAGCCTTTTGACTGCTGAGCCATTCCTCCAGCCCCTCATATTCTCTTTTAAAACCCTAAAAAACCAACTGAATTAATTCCAGATTTTTAGTTGGGCATCAGAGTCCATTACCCTGTCCAGTCTTAATTTCTGTGACAGCTCCTGGTGTGTTACCTGCCCGGGTTCCAGGCTACTTGGCACGGCCCAGTGGGCCTTTGCACTGGCCTTTTCTTTGTCTAGAGTGACTGTCTCCCACCCACCACGGCCAGGTCAGATTCAGCCACATCCTGCTGTGTTTCTCTGCTCAGAAGCAGTGTCCCCTTGAGTTGGCCATGTACAGCGGTTTGTCCCTTCTTTTATTGTACTTTTTCCCGTACTATAACTGTTGTTTAGGTCATTTTATCATTGCTGGACAAGATGTCCAACGGGCACAGCTTAGAGGAGGGGAGGTTGTTTGAGCTTGCAGTTTCAGAGGTCTCAGTTTAGGCACGGTCGCCAGCTTCCAGGCAGAAGTGGCAGCGGCCAAAGGGAGTGGCAGAGGCCCTAGGCGGAAGGAGGCTATTCATGGCTTGGCGGCCAGGACGCCGAGGCAGGAGGGAGGAGGCAGGAAGACAGATATCCCCTCTAGGTCCCGCTCGCCCAGGCCCCAATCTCCTAACAGCGGGAATCATTAACGGGCTGATCCCCCTGAGCTCAACCCCTCTGGATCCAGTCACCTTCCGGACACAGGAGACTTCGGAAGGCCATTTTAGCATTAAACCGTAACACTGTGTTCTGACTGTCTCTCCTTTTCTTAAAAACATAGGAAGCCTTTTTCATTTTTTAAAAGCTGTGAAGCACCTAGTGCAAAAATCATTATAAACTTAGCTTGGTATTTATTGCAAAATAGAACGAACAGTCGATCTCAAGATGTGGTTTTAATTACTACACAGGTGTGGGAAATGCTACTGCCTGTGTCTTGCATGAAGTCATCTATGTCATTGGCGGCCACTGCGGCTACCGAGGAAGCTGCACCTATGACAAGGTCCAGAGCTACAATTCAGACATCAATGAATGGGGCCTCATCACATCCAGTCCACACCCAGGTAACAAAACGCTGCCTCCATACCATGTATCATATATATGTGTGGGGAAAAAACACTGCCTCCAGTGGTACATGGCCTGGTGCAGTTCGTCCGCAGAAAAGATGGCTAAAAACGCTAGAATTAGAAAATACTAATTTTTTAAGAGACTGACTATATATGGGTATAATTTCAAAGCGCAAGATCATATCTACAGATGCTATATTTTCCCTAATGTCTTTTGTTGGGGGGCGGGGGGGCTCTTGCTCTGTAGTTCAGACTGGTCCTTAGCTCACTGTGTAGCGAAGACTGGCCTTAAACACACAGCGGTCCTCCTGCGTCAGCCTCCTGAGTGCTGGGATTCCAGGTGTACGCTCCCATGGCCTGCTGTTATGTGGTGCTGGGGGATGAACCCAGGGCCTTGAATTGAGCTTGCCAGGCAAGCCCTGTAGCTGCTGGGGTATGCCCCCAGCCCGTTTCCTGGTGTCTTTGTGCAACACATTTTAATGCTGTGTGATTAAAAGTGATAGGTTACTTTTTAATTTTTTTATCTTATGGTTCTTTTCTGTGTTTCCTTTTCCTTTGTTATGTGCTTTCTTTCATTTACTGCATGCATGACGTAAAACACAGCTGTGAGGGACAGTTAAAAAGCACTAGTCTTTTGCGGCTGGGGGCATAGCTCCATGGTTGGAGCACTTGCCAGCCCTGGGTTTTATTCCCCAGCACCACATAAGCTGGGCATGATGGTGCATGCCTATAATCCCTTGGGAGACTGAGGCAGGAGGATTTCTGTGGGTTCAGGATCAGCCTGGACTACACAGGCAGGATTTGTCTCAAAAAAAAAAAAAAAAAAAAAAAAAACAACTTATTCTGTTGATCAGATAGACAAGAAAGGTACCTTGGAATTAAAGTTCAGCAAGAGATTATTTTCCTCTTCTAGAAGCTTGTTCTTTCTGGGTTCGGTTACTATTAAGTATTCATTCCTATGATATGTAGAGTCCTGTGTTGGTGTTACCAACAGTTATATAGGAAAAATACTGCCGCCATAAGAAACAGACTCCTTCTATGATGGTTTTTGTTCTTTGAGTTGTCTCTCTGTGAGGAGCTAGGGAAGAGCATAATGTTAACCTGTTACACGAGACTGGGGCTATATTACATGCTTAGCATGCGTGAGGCCCTGGGTTCGATCCCCAGCACCAGAAAAATTTAACCTATTACAACTATGCCACATGTGTACACTTTTTTTTTTTAACTAGGAAAAATTCACACTGTCTCATTCACATCACTGTATTAGTTTGAATCATTTTCCTAGCATGTGAGATTTTCCTGTGGAATTGCTGGAGGGGCCAATTAAAATCCACAGGCTCGAACTACGTGGAGGTAACAGGCCTTCTTGGGCATGTACTATGGGCCAGTGAGCACTTTGCGTGTGATACTCCCTTCAGTTCTCACTGCAGCTCAGTGAGGAGGTCTTGTCTGTCACTGATTGGTGTATTTGGGAACGAAGGCTGGGAAAGCATGAGTAACTTTCCCACCATCACATGGTTTAAAAGGGGTGACCCAGGACTCACTTTCTGGCAGACAGATTCTGTCCCTGAGCTGTGACCCTTGAGCCATCTACCTCTTACCGGAGCAGGTGCCTGTGCCTTTGACTTGACCCACTTCGTGCAGCGTCTGGCTCATCTCTCAGTTCACACGGGGCACACCTGAATCTGGTGCTGCTGCTCCCTATGCCTCAGGCTTCACATAAGAAACCTCAGGTGCAGGATGGCCTGGCTCTGAAGACGTCGTGTGTGTACACTTCTGTCTCCTCTAGTCCAGCCCAGATGTGTCATTCTCAACTCTCCGTGACGCTCTGTTGTGCCTGATGAAGTTATAGTAGAAAGTGATAATCCTGGGTCCAGTGAGTGGTAGCTGCCATTCATTCAGTATGTGCCAGGCTCTCCTGTTCAGTAATCACATGTATTAATCTGTTCAAATTTGTCAGCTTCTCGTGACTAGAGTGAAATACCTGACACAACTTGGAATAAGTTTACTTATCTCACAGTTGGGTGTTCAAATCCAGGATTTGGTGGCCCACTGATTGGCCCTGGTGAGAGTGGCTGGCTGTTAGGGGCAGAAGCATTTATCAGAGTAGGTGGCTACCTCATGAGCCAAGCAGCAGAGGGAGGACCCCGGACCCAGAGACCTGAAATAAGTTGCTCATGAGCAGCCAGCTAGCCCTTGAAGAAAGGTGAGGTTCAGGCCCAGGCAGTCTGGCTTGGAGCGCCTGCTTTTGCCTTCAATAGTCTCTCACTTGAATTTCATATTTTAACCTTATGAGTTAATATTATTCTGCCTGTTTTGTGTTTAGGTTCATCTTTCAAACAGAATCCAATAAAAAGTCAGATTAGTATTTTAGAGGATAGTTACTTATACATTTAATACATATTTTATAAAGGAGTTTCTTAAAAGTAAGTCTTTCACATATAAGTTGCAGATAGCTTAATCACTACTTGAAAATGAGTCTCAATGTCTTAGCAGCCATGGAAAATTGAAAATCAAAGAAAACTAAGTTGCCATATAAATCAATAGGAACATACCATTCCACTTGGAAGGCTTTGATTTATGTTGGACTTTTTCCTTAATGAAATGTGAAAAGTAGAACCTTGTAAATTAGCACCTTGTGTGATATGTTCTGTTTGGGTTTCACAGTGCTGAAATATCTTTGAACTGGCTTGTTACCAAAATTTAAAGTGCAGGAGATTTCAAGTAAAAAAAAAAAAAATCATGCTTTCTGGCATTTAGAGAAATCGGAAGGTCTGGGAAGCAGACAGTTCTTCCCTGCAGCAGTCACTGGAGCCAAGTAATCAGTGTTCTTGTTAGTTGGGGCTTGTTGGCTTCGTTTCCCTGCAGCCCCTCTAATTCAGGGCAACACAGACCTCGAGGCCTGGGCTTCCCACGATCTCGACCTGCTTCCCTCAGCTCATATGTTGTCTCCTTACGCTCTTGAAGCTTTTTGTATCTGCACCCCTGAATTATGGCAAATATGTTTCTTACGCACTTTCTGATGCATATGAAATATTAGTCATTAATCTTGTATCTACTGTATGTGGATATGTAGCTTAGGCTGGTGAGAAATGACTCCTGTCATGTTCAAAAGAGAATATAAATTTATTTAATTTATCTAAATTTATTTTACCCTAACCTTTTAACAGAGTAGCTTTGTATAATTTAAAAGCACAGAACCGTGACTTCATTCAAGAGAACATGTATCCTCCGTTAGGAAGGTATTCTAATAATTTGGTAAAGACTCAAAAATAATTGCTAGTCTATGCTGCCACAAACTAGTAGCAAATTTACATACTTGATAGGAGTAAAGGACAATCTTTAGTAAGTTCTATACAAACAAGTGCTGTTGCAATTGAGAATGTTGAGAGCTTGAGACTAATAGGGCATTCCTAGAATGAATGCTCCCAGGGTTGGGTATTTATGAGCTGGGTCTTAAAGAATCGACACAGATACTGAAGGTAGTTTTTGATGAAGAGTTTTCCTGCAGGAATTGCACCCAGTAAAGGAAGGTAGAAAGGAAAGTTGCAGGTGTGTGCTGTTACCTGGGTGTAGACGTGAATGGGTGAAGTAGGAGAGGGCAGAGTGGGAGAGAGAACAGAAAGTTCAGTCTAGGTGTATATCTCTGAGGATTTAAAAAAAAATGGAGAATTTGAATAATGGGACATGATCAAGGGGATCAGAACAAGAGAGGGTGTGTGTGTGTGTGTGTGTGTGTGTGTGTGTGTGTGTGTGTGTGTCTGTTGCTGAGGATTGAACCCAGGGCCTCTTGCCTGCTAACTTTGTACTCTCCCACTGACCTACACTGTCAGCCCTTCCCCTCTCATTTTAAGAAGAAAATCCCTCTTAGGATAGACTAAGAGAAAGATCGCAGGCAGGGAGATCTGCTACAATTATTGTAGTTAACCGGGTGAGAAATGCCAGAAGCCTGGACAAGTGGTGGGAGTAGAAGACAGGAGCATATGTGAAGAACGTGTGATCACTTCTTTGCCTGACTGGACTCAGGAGAGGAAGCAGTTGAAAGAGTTTCCAGTCATCCATCGGCCAGTTGCTCTGTAGCGAAGGGTTGGAGGACTAGTTGGATAAACCAAAAGGGCTGCCCAGGAACCAATGGGAAATGCTGGGTCTGCATCTCAAGAGGAAGGCTATAGCTGGCGACAGAGGTGTGGGGGTTTGTTTGCCTGGCTGAGGGCGATGAGTAAGGTGTAGGGATGAGTAAGGTGTGTAGCAGGGAGACCAGCAGGACACCTGTGGGCAGAGTCCTGGGAGCCAACCTGGTCTGAGGAAAAAGAATATCTGAAGAACAGGAAGAAGCGATGCGTGATAGATAAGCACTAGGGGCAGAGTTCCTGCCTGGCTCTGCCATTTATTAACCTGCCTACACTTGAACAAGTGGCTTAGGCTATTGGCCTTACTTTCCAGTAAATTAAACCAGTTAGACTGCATGAGCTTTGTAGATTCTTTCAATGAGAAAATCTTAGGAAAAAATTAATTCAGTTAAAATGAATATTGTGCTTGTCTCTGAATCCCTGTATCATAACTGAACAGACTGCTGTGTATTTGTGTTTAATATATGCACGTAAACTCTTGGAGCTGTGACAGATGGTGTCATTCCAGTGCTTGACTTGAAATTGTTCATTCACTCGTCTAACAAGGTTTTGCTGAGTCTTCCCTACATTCTGTGGCATAGGCTGTGCTAAGGGCGTACATCTTTGGCCCCAGTTGCTGAAAGGAGTTGGCTAAATAGAAACAAAGGCAGTTAGTTCTACCTGGGGAAGAAAATATTTGTTCGGTGGTCACAGTATTGTGCTACATTTCGGTAATGGAGGAGCAACTATCAGGAATCATTGGATTTAAAACATTTTCACTATTTTCACTGCTATAGATGGATTGAGATACTGCTGTTAACATAAAATAGATTGAGGATTTTTTTGGCAAACTGAGACGAGCTTAAGAATTGACTTGGGAGGTTCATTATTGAATCACTTACATCACATTACCCATCATTAATTGTCTCAGTAACCCTGGATGGAGTGATTAATGTAATTCATGTAGTGCTTCACAAATACTTGAAACAACTAAATCCTATAAGAATTCTACATATAATTGGAAAGTAACAAATGGGTTTCTAAGAGGTAGGAGAATTATTTCTTGCCTAAAAGTTCCTCACAGAAACCTGTGAAAATATGCAGAGTCAAAGTAAAATTGCCTGTCTCCTGAGGTGTTACCTAACCTTAAAACCTAGGTAGCATGAACTTTACTGACAAGATGTTGTCCTCCATTCTTAAAGAGGAAATCATGTTTTTTTAAAAAAAATCGGATGGGAGTAAGTGGGCAGGACACTGTGCCCGCACAGTCAGGAGAGAGAGACTGTGAGCTAGAAATATTCCAGGTGAGGAGAAGTGCTGCCGACAGAAGGAAAATGTAATGATGCCGTAGAGATGCTGCTGCCATAGAGAAAGGCGCCCTGGAGGGGATGATAGCAAGATAAGACCTGAAGAACAGTGTGGAGGCAGTTGTGCCTCATCCAGGGAGAGGAGTCACTGAGGCAGAAGGAACAGCAGTGCTTTGGCGAGTTATTATTAGCAGTAGTAACTGCCATGACAAACCATCCTCTCCCATTGGGGCTGCAGCTAGGCATATGTCAGTGTAATTTTATGGCTGATATTCCCAGAGAATGAATTGACGAGCTCAGAATGAAATTAAAAGAGGCAGTGCAACCAGAAGACTCTTAAAACGTCATAAACAAATTCAGCGAAGTGGCAGGATACAAAATCAATACACAAAAATCAGTAGCATTCCTGTATACCACCAATGAAATCTCTGAGAATGAAATCAGAAAAGAATCCCATTCACAGAGGTCTCAGAAAAAGTTAAATACCTAAGAATCAACGTAACAAAGAAATGAAAGAACTCCACAGTGAAAACTGTAGTAATCTGAAAGAAGAGACCGAAGAGGACATCAAAAAAAAAAAAAAAAAAATACAAAGACATCCCCAGTTCTTGAAACTTTGTCAGAATGGCGATACTACCAAAACTGATACACAGGTTCAGTACAGTTCCAATCAAAACAGCATTTTTCAAAAAACTAGAGAAACAACCTAAAATTTACATGGAAATGAAAGAGAATCAAAAGAGCCAAAGCAATCTTAACAGGACAAAAGCAGGAAACATCCAGTTATATTACAAACCAACAGTGATAAAAATCCACATGGTACTGGTCCAAAGACAACCAGTTGACAAATGGAATAGAATTGCATATGCAGAGATAATTCAGAACATCTTCAGCCACCTGACTTCAAAAAAGTGGCCAGAAACGTATGCTGAGGAAAAGACAGCCTCTTTAACAAATGACACTGGGAAATTTGGTTATCCACATGCAGAAGAATGACTCTAGACCTGTGTTTTTCACCCTGTATTAGACTCAGATCAAAATGGGTCAAAGATGTAGATTTTTTTTATTTTTTGAGACAGGGTCTCACTCTTGACAGCCCGCTCAGTCAACGAGAACTCGAGAGGGGGAGGGCAGATTGAAGAAAACTGGACTCTTGCAAGGGTCTGCCAAAGGCTCGCAAAAGACTCGCAAAAGCCGATTTATTGTTTACCTCCTTGCTTTTATATCCTCCTTGCCGCCCCACTAATTAACATTCATGTTTTTCTGCACCTGATCCAAACCACAAACGGTCAAAACCGCAAACCGCAAACCACAAACGGTCAAAACAACACGTGACTCAAGCTGAGTAAACAAGCAGCCCCTGGAATTCCAAACGGTCAAACCTAAAGGAACTTGGTGGAGGTCAGCAATGCTGAGGCTCCCGGGCCCTGAGGGCCCCAACACACTCTGTAGCCCAGGGTGGTTCTGAACTCACTATGGAGTCCAGCCTGGCCTTGTACTCAAGGCAATCCTCCTGCCTCAGCCTCCCGAGTGCTAGCAATACAGGCGTGCGTCACCACGCCCCACTTATGTGGTGCTGGGGAATCAAACTATGGTACTTAGCGCTTGACTTAGTGCTTGCTAGTCAAGCGCTTTAACTGCTGAGCCATTCCTCCAGCCCTGAAAGATCTAGATATTAAAACAGAAACACTGAGCCTACTGAAGATAAAATAGGCAAGACCTTTGAAAACATAGGCGCAGGCAAAAATTGTTCTCAACATAATACCTATGGCACATGGGATAACGTCAAGAATCAACAAATGGAATTTTACCCAAAAGCTTCTGCACAGCAAAGGAAACAACAGTGTATAGAGAACTGTTAGACTGGGGGGAAAAAATTTGCCAGCTAATCCTCTGACAAAAGTCTAGTATCTAGGATATACAAAAGACTGAAAAGAGTAGATTCTTCAAAATAAACGATCCAATCAAAAATGGACAATTGAAGTGAATAGACATTTCTCACAGGAAGTACAAATGTCCAATGAAAAATGGTCAACATCTTTACCCACTAGAGAAGTGTAAATCAGAACAACACTGAGGTTCTGTCTCACAGTGTCAGAGGGGCTATTACCAAGAACTCAAAACAAAACAAATACCATGAGGTGGGTTTAAGAAAGGAAGCTTCTACATTGTTGGTGGGACTGTAAAATGATACAGCCATTAAGGAAAACAGTATAACTATTCCTCAAAAAGAACTGAAAATCTGTCCCATGTGACCAAGCTATGCCTCTTCTGGATATCTTATCAGAAGAATTAGTGGCATCATGTAACAGTGATACATGCATACTCATTTTTACGGCAGCACAACTCATAATAGTAAATACTCGAAGCAGCCAATACGTCCACCGTCACATGAATCCAAAAGGGAAGGAAATGTGAGATGTATGTATGTATGTATACGTATATGTACAGCGGATTCCTACTCTGCCATAAAGAAAGATAAATTTGGGTCATGTAGGAAACTGGAGGTACCTTCAAACCGTTTTGCTTAGTGAAATGGATCTGACTCAGAAAGTTAAATATTGTATGATTTGTCTAATATGAGAAAATACAGCTATAAAAAAGTCCGAGTGACCCAGAGAGTGATGCCTGCCTGCACCCTGCACCCTGGCTCCTGGCTGGCCTTACCCTTGTTATAGCCCTGGGAGGAAGAGGGGGAAGTAGAGCCATGAAACATCCTGTGCATTGAAGAGCTGGCAGGAGATAAGCAAATTGGACACTGAAAGAGCCTGGGAGGTGCTCCCCCCACCCCAGGCAGACCGCAGCCAGGACCACAACCTGCACAGCAGCCTCTGTGTGGGGTGTACAGATGGTTGCTGTGGTGGCCCAGCAACCTGGCCGTGTGCCTCTGTCACTTTCTGCATCCCTCTCTGGAGCAGTCGTGTGAGAGAACCTGGCCACACATCGTGGGTGGCATGTGTGGCAGTCACTGCGGATCACCTGCCCCTGGTTTCAGGGACAACGGCTGAAACTTTGAGGAACCTACATCAGCTATCTAGATGTCTTCGTGTAAGGAGAGTCCACTGCTTCCAGCTTTTATAAAGTATCAAATAAAGCTGTGTTGGGCAGTTCTCAGAAGAGTGGTGGTTTGAGGGATGAGCTTCTTGACATCTCACAGAGTCAGTTGAATGAGCAAGAGCAAGGCCTTGAGTTTGATTCCCCAGTAGCACATAAACTGGTCGTGGTGGTTTGTGTCTGTAGTCCCAGCACTTGGGAAGCTGAGGCAGAAGGATTGTCATGAGTTGAAGCCAGCCTGGGTAAGTGAATTCAGGACCAGCGTGAACTACAGAGCGAGAGCTAAAAACAACCAAAAAAACAAAAGAGGGAACTGAGGATGATGGTGCATGCCCATAATCTCAGCCACTCAGGAGGCTGAGGCAGAAGGATTGCAAGTTCAAGGCCAACCTGGGCAATTTGGAAAGACCCTGTCTTCAAAAATTAAGTTTTCAGAGGGCTGGAGATATAGCTCAATGAAAGAACACTTGCCTGGTATGCACAGGCTTTAGGATTGGTGGAGGAAAAGGGGAGAAAGAGAGAGAGAGAGAGAGAGAGAGAGAGAGAGACTTGATTATGGCAGGAACAATTAAGGCATCTCAATCAGACAGTGATTGGGCTGGGATTTTAAATTTCTGTGTGCAGTAGTGTGTGCCAGAGTCAAAAATGTCACACAATGATAGTCTTGCTTTTGTTTTTGTTATTCTAATAAAATTTGCTCTTTTTGTTTGAAAAAGAATATGGATTGTGCTCAGTTCCATTTGAAAATAAACTGTACGTGGTCGGTGGACAAACTACAATCACAGAGTGCTATGACCCGGAACAGAATGAATGGAGAGAGGTTGCGCCCATGATGGAAAGGAGGATGGAGTGCGGCGCGGTCATCATGAACGGCTGCATCTACGTCACTGGAGGGTACTCCTACTCAAAGGGGACCTATCTCCAAAGCATCGAGAAGTACGACCCGGATCTCAACAAGTGGGAGATCGTGGGGAATCTTCCAAGTGCCATGCGCTCTCATGGATGTGTTTGTGTGTATAATGTCTGATCGGAGCCACAAAATTGATGAAATAGTGACTGTTTGGGAGTGTAGTAAAAAAAAAAATGCAGATTTTGGAGTGCCTTACTTACTATTTGGTCTGGCACAAGGTAGGAGATGGCTAAATCTTAATTCCTAATCCTGCTCAACTCCCAAACCTAAGGATTAATGGTCAAGAAAAATTTATGTATATTGCTTTTCAAAGATTGTACAAAATATTTGGCACTTGGTAAATGGTGAAGTACCTTTGCAGTGAGTGTTTGTCTCCTGGTAGCATCAGCACTGGGTACAGGTCAGAATCACTCTGTAATGAGGTGTCTCTTCAGAGGCAGTAATGTAACAGGTAGTGTGTATATTGAGGTTCTGTTCAGTTAGCAGGCTTTGAAATTTAAAGAGGAACTCTGTTCTACCTCTATGAAATCAACACTGAAAAACAATTTCCCTTTAGAATTATTTAGAATGTGGACTTACTTTACACGTCCTTTCCTTTGTAATGTGTATAGTTGATAGTATTCTGCACTTACTAACTACCGATATGTACAGAATGTTGTGTGAAAGGTTGCTAGTGTTCAGAGTCTACAGACTAAAAAGAATAGCAAGTCTGAACATTGAAGGGAAAATTAGCTGATGCGAAAGTATTTTTAGTTTGTAGCTTTTTTGTAAATTGCTAGCTTAGGCATCTTCAGTTTAAGCATGTTGGAAAATGCTCTTTTTAAGGTATAGGTATGTGTGTGCATATGAAGTTAAACCTGAAAGCCAGAAAGCATGTAGAACAGTTGTGATACGTAGTAGGGAGTCATTGATAAGAAATTCACATTCATTTCCCCTCTCTGCCACCAGCTAGATGTTGTGATTTGAGTCATGGAACCTGCCTGCATTAGATCTTCCTGACGCGTGCACACCGGCGTTGTGGATTAAGGAAGGTCTAGATGCAGGTCCCCTCAGCCCTTGCAGCCAGAGGAGGCCTGTGTGGTTGGAGCCTCTGGCCAGAAAGCTCTCTGTTCATCTTTGCCAGTGTGCCTACACTACCACTGCCTGTACGTGCCATTCCTGAAGAAAAGTTGGGATCCCCACTTTAGTTAACCCACCTGAACTCTCAGTTATCTATGAGAAAATCTGTTTCACACTTGCCTTTTTTAAAAAATAAGACTTACTTTTCACCTTAAATACTGACATTTAAAGCGATTTCTGATTAACCTTTTAGATGTGTTTACTTTTCATACAGCATTTCTAAATGGTACTACATAGCAAGAGCCATAAAGTGGACGTGTCCTTTTTTCAAAAATTCTGTTAATGTATTTTTAAAGAACAATTCCAAAAAAAGATAAATGCATGAAAATATTCTTGTCTATAGTATTTATAATATCAAAAAATGAAAAAAGTCTACATGTCAGAGAAGAAAATCACCTAATAAAAATATTGACATATACTGCCGTGAAACTAATTATTTGGAAATCTGTGTGGAAACATGGATGTATTTGTGATGTGATAAGTGAAATAAGCCTGGTATAAAATAGTATGTGCCCTATGGCTGTGACTGTAAAGCCTATGCATGTGGGAGATAATACAGAAAATAAATGTGTTTATATGAAAGGATGTGGGATGATTTTTAATTTATTTAATGTTTTCTTTAATATTACCTTGTATTTTCAATAAAAATAAATAAATCACTGTGTCGTGGTTAAGTCTGCTTGAATGTGATTCATTTAGATTGGAGATCAGTCTAAATTGGTAAAATAACCGAATTATAGACAATTTCAGTCTGCAATTGAATTATAAACTATTTTGTTGCCTTGAGAGCATTTCTCAATTGATGTTTTACTAGTCATATGTAGTAGTAGTGTTTTAGAGGTCTTTGTGGGACAGGCAGGCGTGGTGGCACATGCCTATAATCCTAGCACTTGGGAGGCCTGCCTGGGCTGCATAGCAAGTTCAAGGCTAATCTGAGCTACACAAAGATACTCTCCTTAAAAACCAAAGGAAGGACTGGGGTATAGCTCAGTGGTCAAAGCACTGTGTAAGCAAGTGCAGGTCCCTGAATTCAGTTTCCCAGCACTTCATAACCTGATGTGGGTAGCGCATGCCTGTAATCTCAGCATTTAGGAGACTGAGGCAGGAAGATTACTTGAATTTGAAGCCTGGGTTACAGAGTAAGCTCAGGACCGTCTGGAACTACAGTGAGATCCTGTATCAAAGGAAATAAAAATAATCAGCTGAGTGTGGTGGTGTATGTCTATAATTCCAGAACTCAGGGGGCTGAGGCAGGAGGATGGCTGGGTGTTCGAGGCCAGCCTGAGCTACATAGTTGAGTTCAGGATCAGCCTGGACTACACAGAGAATCCCTGTCTCAAAAACGGGGTGGGGGGCGGGGATGAAGAAAAGCAGACCAATTGGAGTCATCTCCCTTTCCTTTGCCAAATTATCTGGATCCTGTGAAATCCTAACCAGTTCCAGTCTTTTCCACATGTGTTCTTCTCTGAGTCACAATAAAACTCCCATTGTCACATGTGACCACTTACAAATGCTTGGTTGGTCTCTAGTTTGATACTGTGGACCCTATCTGAGGATTCTTGAGGTGTAGTCATTTCTTACGTATCTCTGTCATACTTTTTAAAAGAAAGATGGTATTAGTTATTTTGATAGAAAAACACTCTGGAGATGCTTGAGAGATCTTAAAAAGTTTGTTATCTGAAGCACTTTACAGTTTCTAAGAAATTTTTTGGTACTGATTGATACGCAGAAAAAAAGGATTAAGGAAAGTACACAATATTTTGTCAGTTATCCCAAGTTGCAGAGGGCAGGAGAAGAGAAAGTGATTAACATGCACTATCTGTATGCACCAGTTCCTCAAGATGAGTGCAATTACTAAGTTATCAAAAACATATAATAATTATGGGAAAATCATCCCAAGTTTCAAATCACTGAAATATGAAGAAAAAAATCCTTTTTTAAATGTAAAAGCCAGTGCTTTTACAGAACAAATAGTGTTTCTGAAAATAAAGGAAGTTGTGGAAATAATTTTAAGCATAACTTGATTAAAATGACTGCTGTTGTTTGGATCTGGACTGTCCCCCAAAAGCCTCATGTACTTGGACATAGTGGGATAACTGTGGGACCATGTGTTATTGGGAGGCAGGGCCTGGCTGGAAGGGGTTGATGCTTGGGGTTTGACCTGAAGGGATTTGTGTCATTTTGCTGAGATCGGTGGCAGGGTGAGTGCCTGAGTGCTTAGGGCAGAGGTTTGAAGTTTGTGGTGTTGCCTTGTGGATCAGGAAGTGAGGAAGGCGCACCGGCCTTGGGTTGGGAGCCCCCAACGGGCAGTTTGAATGAAGTAAAAGTAGAAGCATCATCATCACAGCATCTTTCCTGGAAAAGCCCTGGCCTACCCCGAGTCTCCAGCCACAGACTCACTCCTGCCTCCCTCGGTTTCTGTCTGCAGTGCTGTGAGCAGCTCCCCAGCCTCTGCTGTGTGCCTCCACCTTTCCATCCGCCACGAGTGGACTGTGTGGGACCTGAAACTGAGCTAAGTAAATCTTTCCTCCTTTAAATTGTAGTTGTTGGGTATTCTGTCCCAGCAATGAAAAAGTAACTAAGACAAATGACTTCACCCAAAATTTGAAAGTTATTGCTTCTCCCAGGTTTTATTTTTGGTTTTTGAGCTGAAACTGAAGGAGTTTCAACATGATACTTGCTTTAAAGGCGTATTAACCTTTGTATTCACTTAAACATATGCCTGCGTTATTTGCTGAATGGTTGAGGGCTTCCATGATTCATGAGAAAGCCGTAACCCTCAGGTGTGACTGTGCTGGGAAACAGGGCAGATATTCCTGGAAGTAACTCCAGTTCAGTGAGGTTCTGAGGATGGATCTTCATCCCATAGGAAAAGTGGCCTTACAGGGAGAGCCTCTGCAGAGCTGTTCATACGTGTGCTTGCTCTCACCCTCCCCCTTCTCAGCTCCCTGAAACTCAGCCGTCTCTGACTTCCAGCCTGCAGAACTGTGAGGAAATACATGTCTGTTGCTGAGGCCATGCAGTCTTCAGTGTTTGCTGTGGTGAACTGAACTGACTGATAACCTGCAGAGGAAACGGCTCTTTAAACAGTGCAGTTGAGGGGCTGAGTCAGCCAGTAGTGGACAATCTGTTCTTCAGACAATCATATATACAAAGAAATAAAAAATACGTATTTCAGTAGTTTGAAGATGCTTGAAACTCTGGAAATACAGCTTTATTTCTTAGGTCATAATAAAAACATCTTGGAGTTTCTGCCTGCTTCAGAGCAGCTTTTCCCAAAGCCCATGTTTGATAACGCTCTAATGCCTCCCGTGTGCAGACTTACACTTGGACTGTCAGCATCTGATGCCCCACCACAGTGATGTGCCCAGAGCTGGGATCGGCCACGTTTCCTGATGGTCCAGGTAATAATGAAGAACAGAGAGAGGTCAGACCAGGAATGTCTGGGGGGAGGTAGTAATGTATCTTGCTCCCAGGCCTGGCTGCTCCATCCTTGTCTTTTCTACAGTTTGGTTACATGAACCAGTCTATCATTTCTGTTTTGAATTGAGATTCTGTCTCTTGCAAGCAGACAAAGCAGAAACTAATCCTAAACAAGCTGGGTTGAGGTTTGGCCTCCCGTTCATGAGGCCCAGGTTCAAGCCCTAGCACCATAAGGAAGTAACAAAATGTCAAAGAGTACAGTGATCTTTAGTATGTAACAAAATCACAAGCTCTGTCCCTTGTTAAAATATTAACACTTTGGACAGTGTTTTATTCATGTTATAATGAATAAGAATAATGAATAAGAGTTTGTCTCACTGTGGCAATGTTAGCCACTGTAATTCCATTTCCAACCTTAGTGCCCCTTTACCATGCAGCCTAATATATAGTCACAGGTTTCAGGGATTAGGACCGGAACATCTTTCAGGTGGCCATTCTGCCTACCACAGATAATACACCCTTATCCTGATTTCTACAGTTCCACTTGGATGAATTTGCAATAAGCTTTTCTGAGAGGAGATTCCGACAGAAGGGGGAAAACCAAACAAAACCAAACCCCCGTGGTTGCAAAGTAGGAAACAGTTTGAAAAAGAAGGAAAAAGGAGGAAGAGGAGTAGTTGCTTGTCACAGGGTTGACTAGTAGGCCAGTCAAAGGCTGGCCTCTCCGGTCTTTCCAGAAGTGCAGGAAAAGTCACTCCAAAGGCTATCCCCCTCTAAGCCTTTGCTGGCCAGCTCTATGTCACTTTGTATGAGCAGATGTCGTGCATCTCGAATCTTAATGAGCATAAACCACTTATGGTTACCCTACACCTCCTGCCACTGTTTGATTTAGAAAACCTCTTAGACTGGAGAACAGGGGTTCTGAGGATCTTCTAACGAAGTGAAGCATAAATTTTATTTTCCTTTTAGGAGATAGATAAACTTACCATGTAAAGAGTACATCTTTCCTGAGGTTAATATACACTTTTATAAATTATTTGCCTATTATTGAATGTGTACAGTACCCATCAACAGACCAATGGACACGTAAATTGTTGTATTTATATACAATGGAATACTACTCATCTGTAAAGACAGGCTGGAGGCTTTTGTAGGTAAATGGAGGCAACTTGAGACCATCATGCTCAGTGAAGTGAGTCAGAAGCAGAAGGTGAAATATCAAATGATTAATATGAGAAAGCCAGACTACAATTATTTCATTGAACTTAATGTGGAGAATAATGGAAACTGGAAGGAAGGGAGGAGTGGGAGAGTTGAAAAGGGATAAGTGAAGGATTTGTAATTTTGCCACAATGTGCATATGCACAAAATACTCGAGATCAATGTAAACTTTATGTATTGCATTTATACATATTAGTAAAATGAGAAAATGTCTACATAGGACAACACAGATTACTTATTAATATCAAATATAAGAACTAGAGCAGTTGATAAATTATTTTGATAAGATTATAAAATATCACTGACATTAAACTTATGACATCAACTTTGTAGCAATGCATATGAAGTTTTCAATGAAAAGCTTCATAAACCAGAGACATTATGTGGTAGTCTGAATCTGATTTTTGGTGGTGTTTTGAAATTAAGAGTCATGAACGGTTAGGCTTCTGTTCCCTAGGATAGAGCTGAGTATCTCACTCAAACCCCCGGTGAATATCCTCAATTCCACTTAACCACATCCTGAAAGCAATTGTTATTGGTTTAGGAAACATACTGTGAATTGTGCCCTGGTGTATATGTGAAAACATTTCAGCTTTTACTTTTGAGATTCAAACCAAACTGTAAGATTGTATATTTGCAAGAACTTACACAAGTTCTCTTGGGGAATCTGAAGTAACAGTGATATATAAATCAGTCTTAATAGGGTGTAGCCAGAATTTACCCACATTTATAAGACTGTAGGGCTCTAGGGCAGACTCAATCCTTTTTCAGTCTGGTGGCTGTTGGCATCCTTAACTGTGGCCACAGTCAAATCTCCTTCTGCCTGCCTCCCCACACCTTTTTTCTTTCTGTTCTTTTAAATAGTACTGATAGGATTGAGCCAAGAGTCTTCACGTGGAGCTACACCCCTAGCCTGTTTTTCAGCTTTGATTTTAAGACAGGGTCTCATTAAGTCGTTAAGTTGCCCAGCAACTTTTTTTTTTTTTTTTTTTTTGAGACAGGGTCTCACTCTGTAGCTCAGGCTGGGCCTGAACTCACTATGGAGTCCAGGCTGGCCTTGAACTCAAGGCAATCCTCCTGCCTCAGCCTCCTGAGTGCTGGGATTACAGGCACATGCCACCTCACCTGGCTTATGTGGTGCTGAGGAATCAAATTCCAGTACTTAGCCCTTAACATAGTACTTGCTAGGCAAGTGCTTAAACCACTGATCCATTCCTTCAGCCCCTGGGCTCTAAATTTGAGTCCTCCTGCCTCATTCTCCCAGAGGGCTGGGATTACAGGCCTGTGCACTGTGTCCAGCTTTCCTCTGCCTAGCTCTTATAAAGACACTTGTCATTGGATTTTAGGCCACTTGTTTCATCTAGGATGATTTTCTCATCTCAAAATCCTTAATTACATCTATAAAGATGCTTTTTCCTAAACCAGGCATGGTGGTGCACAGCTATAATCCCAGCACTCCGGAGGCTAAGGCAGGAGGATTTCTGTGAGTCGAAAGCCAGCCTGGGCTGCATAGTGAGTTCAGGAGCAGTCTGGGCTACAGAGCGAGACCCTGTCTCAAAAAAAAAAAATGCTTTTTCCACTTTCAGGTAATATTCGGAGGTTCCAGAAGATAAGAGGGTAACACACTGAGGGTGGGACAGCGTTCAGTGAACTACATCAGCAGTGTAACTCCTAAATACTGTATTTAGCTTTGTCTTGGGTTTGTCTTTTAGTTCTCTGATGTTTTCCATCCATCTCTTCTTTTCTCAAGGCCGAGCATATATTCTTGAAGTAGGATCATATATTGGGATTTTTCTGAGTGTTTTCTTATTTTCTTATTTTGCAGACTAGCACGTTCCTGTCCCTCGGTACCTCCCATCAACTGGCAGTTAGATGGCGAGGCTTATTCCAGTGCAAGTTAGATTTTTTTCTTTAGTCAAAACTACTTTGCCGGTGGTGGCAGTGTGTTTATCAAGGCCCCTAATGGTTGGTTGTGTCTTTGCGGTGTTAGTAGTCACAGATGACCAGTACCTACTCTTTAATCCATTAGGGATTGCAAAATGGTGATCTCCAATGCTGTCACCTTCTCGGTGTATTTGCTGTATTGCTTCTGTAAGGAGAAGCTTTCCCTCAGTCACTCGTGGTTTGCTTAGTGCTATGGCTTGTATAGGAAAGGTGGAATAAGTGGATCTTTGTTTACTAGTTTAGAAAATAAAGTTATTAGCATCACTCATGGGTAATTTGTTTGATTTATTGTTTTTAAAAATCTGCAAGTGAGCCAAGCATGATGACATATACCTATAACCTTAGTACTTGGGAAGCTGAGGCAGGATTGCCACGTGTTCAAGGCCAGCCTGAGCTACATAGTGAGTTCAGAACTAACCTGGACTACAGAGCAAAACCCTGTCTCAAAGAAAAAGTGTAATTTTTAAAAATGTAATTAAAAAATTATTAACTCAGGGATTTAAACATACTTGGCATTTTTCACATCCTTACACTTCTGTGTTTAGTTTATTCAATCCAGAGCCCTTGGGCCACTCTGCAGATTGTGTTTCAATTCTTTTGGTTATAGCCTTCATAGTGTTTGACAGCTTCTTTGCTGTCTTGTGTGATCTTGTTTCTGGGTTACTTTGTAGTTTTCTTGTGAGGAACTGGAGTAAATTATGTGTCAAAACATCCTTGGTTTCATTTAGTAAGAAATAGTATTTCAAGACTATAGTCTGGATGGGAGGGTTGCTTATTGTTGCTGGACCGTTCATTCTTGCTAGGCTGACCTAAAATGAAAACTATGTGATAACAATAACACAAAGGCAGGAGTTATTAGAGTTAAGATTTTGTAAGAGCCTTACACTAGAGTGGTATAGGTTCCCCGTGTTTACCCAGGCTCTTTATTGTTGGTTTCCTTCTTTGCGGCACTGTGGATAACACCCAGGGCCTTCACACTGAGCTACATCCCCCGCCCATTCTTATTTTTGATTTTGGGATGGGATATCACTAAGTGGCTAAGTTAACAGGCTGAGCTCTAATTTGTGTTCCTCCTGCCTCTGCCTCCCAGAGTGCTGGGTTTGCTTATGCTAAAGGACTCAGCTACTTAGCCTCTTTTTGTCCCAATAACCAGAGCCCCTTTTCCCCACGGGAAGTATTCTGATTTTCTGGGGACGACAAAATTAGAATGTCAAATTCTAACTCCCTTGCTTTCTTCTACCACCCACACATCATTCTCAGAATAACAATACATGAAATATTGCTATGAATTTTTAATAATTTTGGATTTGTTAAACAAAAAAGTTATAACAAAAAAATGAAAAGGCGAAGTTTAAACTGGTAAACTCCATCTTAGAGTTGACTTTTATTCAAGAAGAACAAAAGGACAGTAAGGAATTCTAATACTATAAACATACATAAAACTAAGAAAAATGTTTTTTTCTCTCTCTCTTTCTCTTCAGTAGTGGAGAAGGAACCCAGTGCCTTCACAGTGAGTTTATTTTGAAACAGAGTCTAGCTAAGTTGCCCATACTGACCTTGAACTTGTGGTTCTCCTGCCGTAACCTCTGGAGTAGCTAAAAGTACAGTCATGTGCTACTGTACCCTGCTGTTCACAATATTTAAAGGTCTTTAAAGCACAGTCTTTGTTAGAATTTTTTTCATTTTTCTATCTCCCGGTTTTCAACATAAGGCTCTTCTATTCCTGGAAGCTTAGCCAAGAGTTTATTGGAGAGTTCTTCTGAATAACATTTCCCATATGTTATGAGAACCAATCAACACAAAAGAGAAATAAAATTATTTCAGTATGCTTAAGTAAATATATAAATCCAAAGTTAATTGGCTTTTAAAATGTGCCCATTTCCTTTTAGACCTTTGCTTTTCTTTTAAAAATATAAGACAGGACCTCACTATGTTTCCTAGACTGACCTTGAACACTTACGTCCAAGCAATCCTCTTGCCTCATCCTGGAGAGTAGCTGAGCTACAGGTGTGTACCACGGAGCCTGGCTTAGAGAGAGAGGCAAGCTAAACAACAAGGATGGAGTCCATGATCTTTGTGTCTTTGCATAGAGGCTTTGATAAGAAGGGGCCAGAGCTACACAACATTCTGGGCCCCCATAAGCCCAACACTTGCGCTCAGTTTCACCAAAGTCACAGTGAGCATCTGGTTTATGAGATTATTAGGAAGTTTGAATGTAAGCTGTACCTAAGGAAAAAATGGCCATTACTCTTGGCTGGATTCAACCTCAGTCCTCAAGTGTATTTTGTGACTTTGTTTTCCCTATTTATTGTCCTTCTTCTGTAGTTATAAGATTTGGTTTTTTAAATAATTTTATTGCAGTAAAAAATTCACATGACGTAAAATTTAACATTTTTTGCTAAATTCGTGAATTCCAAATTCTGCAACACGTTAGAACCTGTAAGATTTGGAAAAGCGGTTCTAACTGGGCTTCTTTCCATAATGATATCTGACTTCCATGAGCCTCCATAAATTCTAAATAAAGATATTCTTGGCTGTTGCAATGGATAAGCTGAAACTTCGAAATTTTTTTTGTAAGGAAGCTCAAAGTTTGATGGGAAAACAAACACAAAAATGTAACAAAACATTTGTAGAAATAGCACAGCATCCTGCCTCTTAAATTCAGGATCGGAATCCATTACACTTCTTCCAGCCCTTCCTTGTCTGCAAAAACCAGTTAAGCTGCGTTCATAGTGCATGGCTGTAGTCTGAGCTAGCCTGGAGGCCGAGGGAGGAGGGTCAGGAGATCAAGGCCAGCCTAAACAATTTAGTAAGATCTGTCTCCAAAGAAAATAGGAAGGAAGCTGAGGACGTAGCTCAGTGGTAGAGCACCTGCCTGCCTACCTGGCATGCGTGAGGACACTGTTTTGCTTCCCAGCACTGCAGAACAACAAAAAAAGCAGCAACCAAAAGCCCATTTAGAAGAATATCTCACCTTGCAGAGCAGCTTTACTTCTGATCTTGGAGGATATTTCGTACTCAGTTTTTGACTGGCACATTGCCAGGCTTTTCTTAGGAGCGGAGAAGTACAGTAGCAATAGAGTCTACAAGACACTTCGATCATGTCTCTTTTTGGTGGTGTGGTGGTTCTCGGCTACAAACCCCAGAGCTTCACCCTGAGTCACCTCCCCTGCCCTTTTCATTTATTTACTTATTTTCTTGTTTGTTTTTGAGACGTGCCCTCCTTAGCTTGCTGACTTGTCCAGGCTGGGCTCAGACTTGTGATTCGTCTGCCTCAGGCTCCAGAGTAGTCGCACTCTTTTCGAATGCCTGCAATGACTTGGTCTCACCCGGAATGAAAGTCCTTACAGTTGTATGCACACAAGTTAGTCTACAGGTCCAGGCCCGTGGCCACAGGTCCTGCCCAGGTAAATGCTTGGGGGTCTCGTTACAAACAGGAAAATGGGGACCGTGAATATTGCCCCAATTGGTGGTTTCTGCCAGGTGTCAAAGTGCTCTATGGCTACAATTAAAATTCTGCTGTGCTAAAGTTAAAAATTAGAAGGAAAGTTAAAGAAAAACCTTTGAAGTGCTGAGACATGAACAATCAGGTAATGGGAAAACTTTTACCTTGAACTACATTTTTTTAATGTATCTGGGTCTGTATGTTCACTTGGAAGGACTGTAAACTGGTACATTTTAGTGGACAGCTGAGAAAAATTACTAACATCACAAGTGCAAAAAAGCCTTTTGAAGTGGATGAATACTTTATTAGGGTGGGAATGTTTTTCCTACCTCATGATTGTCCTTTGAGGCCAGAGCACTGATGGCAACACTTGGTTAATTCCTTGGGTCTCTCCACCACCACACTTGTCTCTTAGGAAGAAAGGATGACTTCTCCAATGGTTGAATTTGTAAAGAAGAAGCTGCCAGTCTGTACTTGGCCTCTCGTTTCTGTGAGCTGCAAGAGGAGGCCTGTCCTTGACCACCACGCTTATGATCAAATGGAGAGAGATTCAGAATCAGGCAGCTTTCCCATCTGCAAATGGCAGCCACATTCTTCGAGCTGTCTTCAGTAAGGAGGGTAATGCTTTGATCACCCATCTGCCTAATTATGAAACAGAATGACAAAACAAATTACAGAACTCTGAGTATAGTATGCTATTGAATAGAAAAGGAAAAGCATAAATATTTGCTCATCCACTCACAGAATAAACCAGAGTAAGAGACTAGAGAATGCCTAAAATGAGAAAGAAGGAGAGATTATTTTTCCAAGTTAATGTTTGGGTGGGGATAGAATATAGAGGAATCTGGTTGCTTTATTCGTCTTCTTTTGCTTTGGGGCAAAGGAACGTGATATCTAGGTGCGTTTTCTACTTCTTGGTCCTTAAAGTCACAGAAATAATGTGTGAATGTACTAACTCAAACCAGAAATCATCAATCAGCACCATCTGAGTTGTTAAAGGAGGAGGGAATTCTCAGAGACAGCTCTTTGGGCTGACATAAGTGCCTCAGAATGGTCCAGCACTTGACATAACATCTGTAGGTTTTCTACAATCCAGCCTCTGGCAAAAGCCAGCTGTCCTGAGCCCAAAGTCTAAGTATCTTTTTTGTTGCTGTGAAAAAATACCTGACATCCATAATTTAGGGAGGAAAGGCTTATTTTACCTCACAGTTTCAGAAGGACACAGTCCCTAATGGGCAGCCAGCAATGGTGAACACACATGGTGGGGGAACAGCTGGAGAACTCTTCACAGCAACCAGAGCTGGAAGTCAAAGAGAGGAAGGGTAGAATGAGCCCATGCTCTTCCAGGTCCTATCCCAGGGATCCACCCCTTCCAGGTGAAGCCCCAGTGATCCCCCACTTCCAAGTTAAGCCCTAGTCATCTGTTCCTTCCAGCCAGGCCCAACCTTCCAACAGCATATAGCTCCATACATATCCCCTCACATCCAAACACATGAGACTTTTGGGGGACACTCCATATCCAAACCACAACACTCTGGGAAATAGAACGCCAAGAAGGTTAGATAAATGTCCAGGCAGACTTCAAGGGTTCTTGCTGTGAGACCTAAAGTTCTTAAGAGATTACCTTAAGCAAACATGTCAGCAAGGCCTATCATGTCCCATGCATCCTAATGTGACTGTAAAGGGCCAGGTATGCTTTCCTTATCGAGGAGCAGAAAACAGTTGTGAAAATGTTGGAGGCACAGAGTTAGAAAGCTAATAAATTAGAAGTGAAGCTTTTTTGAGTTATAAAAAAAAATCCTTATTGATCCTTACTGAGAGTTTTTCTATGCCAAGCCTGCTACAATGAGAAGTAATAGTAATGAGACACTGCCTTTGTCCTTGTTCTTAGTACTGAGTCACCCTAGAAGAGTAAGCACACATGTAATCAAAATAGTAATTTTTAAAAGTGATAGTGCTAAAAAGAAAAACCTAAACCAGAGGAAGAGAATGGAGAATACCTGAAATGGGAAAGAAGGAGGAATTACTTTTCCAAGTTAATATTTTTTGGGGGGGGACAAAATTTATTAGACAAATATGTACATTATGCCTCTGCTCTGGGTCCTGGGCCCTAAAGCAACATACATAGAAGATAAAGTTTCTCAGGAAGATTTCTGTAGATGCAACTGACAATAAAGTCAAATCAGTATGTATCACGCAGAGTCAGATTTACTGTGAGGTTCCAGGGAGGGCAAGAAAATTGCCGAGGGCTGAGAATAGGCAAGGCGGCAACTGGCAGGAAGCTGGGTTGCTACAACTGTACCTTCTTCCATAAGCATTTCTTGTAAACTAAGAAAACCTTAGAATAAAGAATGCAGTCGCCAGGAACTCCGGGAATTTGCTGTGACGTCTTTTCACCTTCTAGATAAATACTCATACCTAAACATTTTTTGAAATAGGGTCTCACTCTACCTCTAACTTTTACAGTTATCATTTTTGTATTTTATTTCTCAAAGCCACCTTGACCCTCAGGTTGTATGAGCTTCAGGCTGAGGACAGTGACGCTTACCTGTTATCCTGGTGCTCCGGACAGCTGAGGCAGGAGGATCACAGTGTGAGCCCAGTCTGGGAAATGTAGTGACTTATTAAGATCTTATTTCAAATTAAAAACAACCAAAGTAAATAAAAAAGGCTGGGGATGCAACGGCACTGGGTTCAACCCTCAGTACCAAATAAATAAGTAAATAATAGAAGTATGAACTTCAGGCTCCGCAAAACTTGGATGTGTCCACAAGATGTTAATAAGTATAAGAAGTGTTGTTATAAATTTTTTAAATTGGTATGAAGACAATGGAAAGAGATCATTGCAGGGGAGTTATTATTTATATAGGGTGGTCAACAAAGTCCCCTCTGATAAGGAGTAACTGTATTAATAAATGAATGCATTCATTAAGCAATGAATTCATGAGAGCAAGATCATTTTCTTCACAAATTGTTCACAAGCATTCCATGATGACATGCTGCTTTGTACGTATCCACAGGGACACTCCTAAAACTCTAGGACGATTGAGTTCTCTCTCTGTTCCTCAGTGGCCCTTTCTAGCATTCTGACTCTGAGGATCAGAACAAACTTCTTTACATCCTTTGCCAGCAAGGCTAAGTTTGCTAAGTTTGTATTACCCAAGAACAAAGGAGGCCTGGGGCGGAAGAATCTCCCATTGGTAACTCTGCGCTCTGTTTTTATAGTAAACACATCCATTTAGTGAAAACAGACAATGTTGGTGCTGGGAGTGTTATTTTAAGAGGAACAGCACAGAAGGGGCCAGGGACCTACAAGATCAAAGCCTATGAAACAACCTGAAATTAATAATAATAAGCTTTTAAAAAAGCTTTAAACCTGTGTATCCTGTTTCTTTCCTGTGGGTCTTCCATAAAGAACTGCTCATTAAAGAACAACACGATGAGCATAACTAGACTGTGAGCTTACCTGAGGTAGAAGGCAGAAATAAAAACTCAGGTTTCATTTACTTTCACATCTCCAGGCCAAGCACATGGCAGGCACACCATACGTGCCGGCAGAATTAGAAATAAATGTTAATTAATGTTACTCTAATTCCAGCACTCTGAAAGGCTGAACCAGGAGAATTACAAGTTTGAGCCCAGCGGAAGCAACTTAACAGGACTCTGTCTCAAAGTGCATATTAAAAAGAGCTGGAGATGCAGGTCCGTGTGAAGGCCTGGAGTTCGATTTGCAGTAACAAATAAATGTTAAAATGAGCAATAACAACCAGTTTAGCTACACAGTTTAAGGATACTTGAATTCACCATTCCATATAGGGTTCTTATTTTACCAGGACCTGTCCCTGAGAACTCACAGAGAATGGGTGAATTCTTAGGCTCTGTCATGCCGGCACAAAAAAGGGGAGCCTGCCTGCCTGGGCATCACAAGCATTCCAAGGCCCAGACTTGTAAGGCCTGGCCCACGGAGCCTCAGGGTGATCTCCTTATATGGTGTTTGAAGTTGTTACCAAGATGGGAAAACAGAGTACACGGAGAGATGCAGAGAAACCACATCCACCCTCCTGCCTCTGTAGCTTATGTTCCGTGTTCTGCATCTCAGTTCATCCAGGACTGAGCAAAAACAGTTTGAATGAAATCCAAGTCTTTCTTGTGTCCATTCCCTCCTCTCAGATCAGATTAATTTTTCTGCTTGCCCAGCTGTTTTTATAATAAGCACACATACAATAAGAAATGACAGTTTGTGTGCAATATTATTTTAAGCATATTCTTACAGAATAAGTGCCCGCAACCAAAAGAGCTACCTAGTGAGACAAAAAGTATAAAAAATACCCTCATCTAGGGCAAGGTCAAAATCATGGGCTGTAGGACCTACAGTAGACCCAAAGTCATTCACTCCATTTAATGTGCTCGTGTGGAAATTGGTCTTTTCAAATTACTTATATTTTTATAGATTTTAAAATACAACAGAAGACTGTCTGGTATTTAGTCTGTATAAATTATTAGTGGTACATCATCACACGACACCTGTTTTTTGAGACGGGGTGAAAGGCCACAGTACCTTAACCTCTCGGTGATGCCTGTGTGTTCTTTGGTCACCTTGTAAGTGTGGATGCTGTTTCCTCAACAGCTATCAGGGTATCTTCAAGGTGTGGCCCAGAGTCCCAAGACAGTGTCTTGTTCTCTCAAAGCACAGGGAGAGTGTGCACTGCTGTACTGGGAGAGTGTGGCACTGACCCATAAGCTAGGGAGAAACTTAATATGTGGTCTTCGGCATGAGGCAGTGTTCATGTGGGAAGCACTTGTGAGTTGGTTCTACAAAGACATGGAGGCCGGCACTGGTACTTGAAATTTTAATTCTTACCCAAAAACAGCAATAAGTTCTACAATTGAGGGAAGCAGGAGTTACTACAGGAACACAGAAGAAGGGTAACTTCCCCAAGAAAGACTTAAAAATGACTGGCCTTGTTTTTCTACCCATGCCATAGTCCAGATTCCTCCCCGGCCTCCTTTCTACCATCAGGAGCAATTCAAGTCTTCCCTCATTCTCCTCTGTTCAGTGCAGGGACCCATCTGACCAGATCCCCCTCCTTCCAGGCCCTCCAAAACCCTTACTATCAATGCGTACCATCTGGAACCATGGCGTTCCAGGTGTGTGATGAATGTGCTCACCTCTGCTCTTTATCTGGTTCATCACTGCTTCCTCTGACTCCTTGACCTTGTTGTGTGTGATCTATCAGTCTTGGGAGGACACTGACTTCCTTGCAAACTCTTCATGCAAAGTAATTATTCCTCTTAGCCCCAGGTGCTTTCAGGCCAAAATATGAGGTATTGGGGTTTCCTCCTTGAACCACTTTTACTTTCAAAGTATTTATCCCTTCTTCAAAGCCTCAGTTCCTTGCTTATACAATGTAATGAGCCCCCAGTAATCCTGTTCATTCACTACTAAAAACTTGGTACCTGGTTTGTCGTCTTCCTGGGTCTGTCATTTTTGTTCGTATGTCTCTCCCATCTAACCTCCATTGCTTTCCAACCCACTGACCTCATAATTTCCTTTTTTTATTTGTTTGTTTTTGGAACTGTCTATTGTGTATATCTTGCCTCTATCCTCTCCCTTATTCACCTGGGATCTCCTGGTCTGTCATGGAAAGCAGGTTCTTCCATTCACCTGCCCTGTTGGGTGTAGCTCCAGACCTTCTCAGGGACTTCTGCAGAACAGCTGGGCACTGGAACAGTGGCTTAAATTTAGGACCACAGAGCTGATCCAAACACTCAGTATTTTCTCTGCTATCCTAAAAGGCTGTCCTACTAAGATCGGTATTTCACCCTGTAAAGTCAACTATTTATACATTCCCCTGGAGACGATTTGGGATATTTGGTATTCAACACCCCTTATCAGTAGGTCAAGCTACCTTAAAGTAGAGGTCAAGTTCCTACAGCTAACATGATGGGGAAGTTGTTTGGTTTTGTTTTTATATCTGAAGGAAATTTTTCTGATTGAAATATGTGGATGTAAAAATCCGATGTATTTCTTTAGATTTACTTGATAGGAATTTCTGTAAATCATTATTTTGTACAGCAGAATATTATATCACTGTACATTAAAACACAGGATTTCACCGATTTTATTAGTTGGAGCAGAATGGATAGCTACACAGAGAAAAAAAGCTATTTGTATGTTTTTAGTTTTTCCCTAAAATTTTCAACCCTTCTTCTTTTTTGCCCTGTTTTACTTATTTTACTGAAAAAAGTAAGCAAATAAACAGGCACTCCAGTCTTCCAACCAACAAATCTGCCCACGTCTGTACCAATATTCCTTGTCTGCCTCATTACTGCAATATAAATGCCACTGTTCTCAAGCCAGCCTGTCCGCACCCCGGAGCCTGGTTCCTCGGGCTCGCATAGGAGAGTCCATCTTGCCATGGTCCCTTCTCTCCCGGCTTTCTAATTTCTCCCTTTCTGCTACGGACTTGGTCATCTTTTTCGGAAATCCTATCACTAGCCAGGAATAGTGATGTTCTCTGTAATCCCAGCACCCTAGAAGGCTGAGGCAGGAGGATGGCATGCTCAAGTGTGTTAGGGTTGGATCTGGAGTGTCCCCCAAAAGCTTCATCTATTTGGATGGGATGCCTATCTGTTTGGTAGTGATACGCCTATGTGGTTTTGGGAGGTGAAGCCTGGATGGAAGGGGCAAGTGCTGGAGAGTTGGCCTGGAAGGAGACTGAAAGGTGCCCAGGGTAGAGCTTTCAAGTGTGTTATTTTCTTGTAGGTCAGGAAGTGGGAGGGGGGCAAATGGGCTGCGTATGCAGGATGCTTGAACAAAGTACAGGAAGAAAGAAGAAACATTGTTGCAGCTTCTTCCTCAGAAAACTCTGCTCTTGATTGAGTCTTCCTACATCAATTAGCTCCTCGCATCTCTTGGCTCCTGCCTCGCTGGGCTTCTGTGTGCAGTGGTGTGGGCAGCCTCCGCCTTGTGCTTCTGCTGTTGCCCGGTGCCCGCAAGTAGACTGTGTTGAAACTGAGCTAAAGCAAGTATTTCCTCCCTTAAATTGTGTATGTTGGGCATTCTGTCCCAGCAATGAGAGAGTAAAACAAAGCCCAACCTTGGAAGCTACCGAGAAACTGTCTCAAAATAAAAAAAAATTTAAAAGGGCCGGAAATGTAGCTCACTGCAAAGATTTTAGGTTCAGCTCTCAGTAAAGCATAAATGAACAAGCGTATTGTTTAAAAAATCCTCACTTGATCTTAACCCCCTTCTAGAAGCATTCTATTTTTTTGCCCCTTTCAAGCATTCTATTTTTTTGTCCCTTTCACAGAAAAACTTCAATAAGAGTCATCAACCCTTCTCTGTTTTCGGTTCCGTATTCAGCCTCCTCCAGGGCTTCCAAGTCATTGCAGCACTCAAACTACCATTGTGAGTCACCTGTGACTTTCAAATTGCCAAATTCAATGGACATTTCTCATTTTACCTGAGGCCTTGAGCAAACTGATCCTGCTTGTAAGTTTCCAGTTATTAGTTTATTTTTGTAACTAATAACAGGTCCCCCCAAATGCAGGTAAATTAGAATTTTAGGCCTCTTCTCATTACAGGCTGGGTGCTACAAGAAGTACATTCTAGTACACTACTGTTTAACTTCCATACTATAAAATTAAGAATCTTTGGTTCCCTGAATTAAAAAGCTTTTTTTCCCCAGAAACATCAATTCCAATGATGCATTCTGAGGTTCTGGTAATGCTACTCCAAATTTTCTCATTGCCCACTTGATATTTCAGCATGGCCTTGCTTCTCACCGCAGATGCAGATCCACTACTACAACCTTGGATTTAGGGGATCTGGAGAGTGGGGGAGAGGAGGGGAAGTGAAGGTGTGACATGCATGTGCTCCAGTTTCCCAAGTTGAATATATTTATCGTATATTACAAACACATACTAGTAAAAAATAATAATTGGTGCCGGAGACATAGCCCAGCAGTTACAGCACTTGCCTAGAAACAGCTGGGTGCTGATTCCTGAGTACCGCATAAGTGGGTGTGGTGGCGCACTTGTGTAATCCCAGCACTTGGGAAGTGAGGCAAGAAGACGGCCGTGTGTTTGAGACTAGCCTGGGCTCCATATGAGTTTAGGAGTTGCCTGCGCTACAGAGTGAGGTCTTGTCTCAAAAAAAATTATGGGGAAATTAAAAATAAAAAAAAATCTTAGATTTCTATCTTGTGGCTTTCTTTAAAAATTTTTGAGAGTTTCCCAGACGACTTAACACTTAAGACTTATGAGAAGTAAATGATGGGATTACATGAGGAAGAGAGAGACACAGAGCGAGAAAGAGAGAGAGAGAGACAGAGGAGAGAAAAGAAAGGCAGACAAGCAAAGAATATGTTCCGGATGTAGCTGGCCAATTTTATAATGTAACAAATTTATAAGAAAAACAACTTGATTTATTAACAAATAAATGGAAGAAAAACAAAAACTCCTGCAGATTAAAAGAAACTTAAGAGGCATGTAAGTATGTAATATATGAGAAGCATTTGAATCTTGTTTTGAATAAAGGAACTAAAAAGATAGAAAAATTTTCAATACTAACAGGATCTTTGGTGACTTTAAGTAATTTTTGCCAAAGTTTAGTTTTCAGCTTTGATAATGGTAACTATGAAAGACACAAGTTGCAGTACTAGGACCTGAACGCAGAGCCTTTACACTGTACTACATCTGAATCATTTTTATTTTATTGGTTGACATAGTATCTCTCTTAAGTTGCTAAATTGCCCAGGATGGGCTCAAACCTGTCTCAATGCCTCAGAATGCTGGTACTGCGGGTATCCACCACAATGTCCCTGGGGTTTTCCTGCTATTTGCAGTTAGAGTAGGCAATGTATGAATTATGGGAGTCTGCTCAGCAGGGGGTGCTGCATGACTTCAGCAAGTTCACTGGAGTGGCTATTCCTGACTTGTGCATGGTCCAGGGCGGTATCTGCAGCATAGCCAGTTTCTTAAATTGTTTCTGGAATGATTTTCACTTCTGCTGTTACAGTTGTGCTGTCAACATTTCTTCCACATTGCAACTCATCCACCCTGTTTGCTTTTGCTTCATTTCCTTCTTTCCTAATGAAGCTCCTAATTTGGAGGCCAGGTGGAGGGAAGGGGCATTTTGTGGACTGAAATCTGAGTCTTCACACTGAGCTGTATCTTCAGGCCTTCTAAAAATTTTTTATTTATTTAAAAAATGTTTTTCAGGGCTGGAGTAATGGCACAGCTGTTAAAGTCCTTGTCTAGCAAGCACACAGGCCTGAGTTCAATTCCCCAGCACCACGTAAGATGGGCTTGGTGGCACATACCTGTAATCCCAGCACTTGGAAGGCTGAGGCAGGAGGTTTGCCATGGGTCCATGGCTAATAACTAGAATATACAAGGAGCTGAAGAAAATAGCCCCTCAAATTCAAGACCCAATTAAAAAATGGGCAACAGAAATGAATAAGTAATTCTCAGATTCAAATAGCCAGTAAATGCACGAAAAAATGTTCAACATCCTTAGCCATTAGGGAAATGCAAATCAAAGTATCACTGATATTATCTAACCAAAGAGAGAATGGCTTATACCAAGAACTTGAACAGCAATCAATGCTGGTGAGGCTGTGGGGAGAAAGGAACCCTCCTGTGCTGCTGGCAGGATTGTAAACTGGTATGATCACTATGGAAGGCAATATGGAAATTCCTCAAAAGGCTGAAAATAAGTATTCCCATTGATTCAGTGATAGCTCTTCTGGAATATTCCCAAAAGAGTTAAAAACAACACATAACAGAGATACATGTATACCCATGTTCACAGCAGCACAACTAACAATAGCTAAAATGTGAAAGACACCAAAATACCCATCAACAGACCAATGGGTACATAAAGTATGGTATATGAACACAATGGAATACTACTCGTCTATAAAGACCAATAATTTTGAGGTTTTGCAGGTAAATGGATGCAACTTGAGATTAGCATGCTCAGTCAAGTGAGTCAGACGCAGAAGGCTAAATATCAAATGGTTTCTCTAATGAGAAACCCAGATCACATCTCATAGAACTAAATGAGGGGGACAGTGGGAGTCGGGGGGAGAAAGAAGGTATGGGAGGTTCAAAAAGGGAGAGGGGAAGGGTTTGTAGCTCTGATGTGACATATATGTGCACAAAATACTCGTTCAATGTAAACATTATTATGTGCTGCATATATGCATGTTAATAAAATGGGAAAAAAATTTTTAGCACTGGGATTGCCTTCCCACCAAGCTTCATCCTAGCCCTTTTAAAAATTATTTTTTATTTTAAGACAGGGTCTCACAAAGCCACTAAATTGCCCTAGTTTGGCTTGAGTTTCTGATCCTCCTGCCTCAGTCTCTCAGAGTGCTGGGACTACAGGCCTGTACCACCATGCCTGGCACCTAAACTTTCAAATACCATATGTGCTAGCTTTCCATCTTATGAATGGTGCTTCATGTTGTAATTTTAATGCCTTGTTTTTGTTGTTAAAGTGCTCTTAGTGCTTCTTTCATTTCCTTCCTTCCTTCCTTTTTTTCTGATACTTACGATTAAACCCAGGACCTTCACACTGAGCCATATCCCAGTCCATATTTAATTTTTACTTTGAGAAAAGGTCTCACTAAATTGATAAGTTGTCCAAACTGGACTTCAACTTTCGTCCTTCTACCTCAGCCTACCAGAGGGCTGAAATTACAGGCCCAGCTAGTGCCTCATTCTTTCTGTGTACTTTGAACAGGGTAATATCAGAATTTACTGGGCATGTTGCTAAATGCAATTTTGAGGAGTCCTCTTTAAGAAAATGAACACCAAACTTGAATACAAAATGAGGTGGGAAAATAATCTATTTAGAATAAGCAGATAAATCACATCTAAGATAAAGCGCACAAACTTTTTTTTGGTACAGAAAATCAAACCTAAGGCCTCTGACATGGTAAACACATGGTGTACCACTGTACTACATCCTCAGTCCCTTATTCTACGCCCCCCCCCACCAATTTTTCATTAACTAAATGCCAGAACAGCTTTATTAAATTTTTTCCCTATATTTTAAGTTGCACATATTACTCTTCATACAAAAATAGTTTTGTGGTATTTTGTACATACAGGGTAAAAGATAAATTAAGTCTTTCCCCTAGAATAGTTAGAATTCCTCCAGAATGCTTTTTATTGGTCATTTTAAAAAGTGTATGCTTCAAGATAATGTGTAAATGTAGTTTTCCGATTTACAACTCTGCAGAGCTGTGACCATTTTCAATAATATCATGTTTGCATAATCAGGGAACACAATTAGTGTGGTGTTACAGTTGCACTAACCCTAAAATGCCATGTGGTACTTTGCTAAATCTGTGACATACTGAAATACTGGGTGTCTTAGTTACTTAGTTCAGTTGCAGAAAAGAATACTCAACATCCACAATTTAAGGAAAGCAAGATTTATTTGAGCTCATAGTTTCAGAAAGCCTCACAAAGTCCATTCATGGGGGGCGGGCAAATGGAAGAGCTGGAGGCGGAGAAAAGCTCTTCTCCACGTGGCAAACAGGAAGCCAAGTGTGGAAGGAAGAGCAGAACTACCCCCCCCCCCCCCCCCCAGGTCTTTTCCCAGTAGTCTGCCCCTTCTGACTTGGCCACCTCCCAACAGCTCGTTGGTATTTTATGACATTCAAATACATGAGGATACTAGATCCAAACCATAACACTGAGCTTATGACTTAACATACAGTTTTTAAACACAATCTTAATTTAAAATTTTATTAAAAAGCTATAGGAAGCATAAATGAATAGCAGCAAAATACTGAATTTGTTTGGATATTCCAAGCAACTGTGCTAAGAAAATGTGTCATTAATAATTAAAAATTTAGGGCTAGAGAAATAGCACAGTGGTTAGAGCACTTACTTAGCAAGAGCAAGGCCCTGATTTCCATTCTCAGGAGCCAGGATAGGAGGACTTCCATGAGTTGGAGGCCAGCCTGGGCTACACAGTGAGTTCAGAACCAGCCTGGACTATAGATGAAACCCTGTCTCAACAAAAAATTAAAAATTCAATGCCTTTATGTCATGAAGATACTATCATGGTACTCCTGTGCCCTTGAATATTAATGAGGTATGTTATCATTCAAATTTTTTCATAACTATCTTTTTGGGGGCAGTATTGGGGATTGAACCCAGAGCCTTTACACTGAGCTGCATCCCTAACCCCATTTTCAAAAAATTCTATTTTGAGACAGGACCTCATTAAATCGCCTTTTGCCCAGTCTGGACTTAAATTTGTAATCCCCTTGCCTCATCTCCTGACAATTTAGGAATTATAGGCATGACCACCTGCTATGATTTGGATCTAGAGTGTCCCCAAAAGCCTCTTTTAGTTGGATGTAATGGGGTAAATGTGAAACTGGCCTGGCTGAGGGGGGCAGATACTTGGATCTTGAGCTAGAGGCATTGTGTCAATTTGTTGAGATTGCCCAGGACAGATTTCCGGTGTGTATTAATTGACTTGTGTCCAGGAAGTGAGGGAGGGGCATCCATCCTGGGGGTGCGGGCGCGCGCACGTGTGGGGGTAGGGCGCAATTGGCAACTTAAACTACGTAAAGGAAGAGGAAACTTTCTTATGGCTCTACAGATAGTACCTGGCTCCTTCTTCAATTGCCTTTCTGTCTACAGTGTCACAGCGCAGGTGGAATAGCACAGTGGGTAAGAGTGCTAGTCCAACAAGTTCAAGGCCTTGAACTCCATTCCCCAGCACTAAGTAAAATGGGCGTGGTATGCAATGCTATATCCCAGCATTGGGAGGCTGAGGACTGAGGATTTCTGTGAGTTCAAAGCCTGAGTGAAATCTTATCTCAGAAATTAAAGAATGGTACACAAACGCCATCCAGAAATATTTGAAAAGAAACATTAACCCTAATGTAAATAAATCATCGCTAGCCCGCAACTGCGGAACGTTTTAACCCAATCTCTCGCTAGCGGAGGCGGAACCTCGCGGACGTGGGACCCTGCGGGCATGGCGCATGCTCAGAGCGCTGCGCCAGACTGGCTCTCCCGCGGCCACGCCTACTCGGCCCGCAAGTGCTGCCGGGAGGGCACCCATCTTTGAGCACGTTAGGCCCGCCAGCGGCGCTGAGGAGCGTGGACGGTTGTATCGTTGCTGGTGAGTCTGTGGCGCGTCTGCGGGACCAGGACCTCAGAGGTGAGCTTCTTGGTGACCAAGGTAAGAGTGGAGGCAGCGCGTTCTCTGCTATGCCTCCTCCCGGGCCGGGCGTCGGCCCCTCGCCGCGTCGCTCTCGGGCCAGGCGCCGGGTGGGCCGCAGCCGGAGGCGGCCTGCTTGCCGCCGGGCCGTGCTGCGAGGCTGCACAACCGAGCCAGCGAAGAGCGGGGCGCCGGGGTTCCCCGCGTGGCAGCCCTCGGGGCGCAGTTCTGGTGGGGTCCCTGTGTAGGGGCTGCCGCGTGTCCACGGCACGCTCTGGGTTTCTCGCCTCCCCTGCTGTTCCCTCGGACACAGTGTTGGAAGCTGCCTGCGTTTCCGGGAATGGACGTAGGCTAAGCCGCCAGCCTTCCGCGGCGTCTGCGGGGGTCCCCGTGTACTTTCGTCGCCCGTCTTGGGCTGTTAGGATCCTTCTCCATCAAAGATGCTGGTGTGAAATTGGAGGAGTGGGTAATATTTGACTTCCTGTACGTTCTGGGAAACTATCTGACCCAGCGAAGTTCTAAAATTGGGTAGGTCAGAGAAGTTTTGGCGGGGCCGAATAGTTACCTCGTTGCTTTACGGAGAATCCTATGTCGCGATAGTACTTTTGGTTATAGATAGTGTTAGGCAAACGAATGCGTGAGATCGAATCTATGTGGATCTCCATTGCAGGAACTTCAGGCGTCCAGTTGAATAGCACCTTCAGCGTGGTTGCCTCCAAGAAGTGACATAGCAGTACTTTATCGCTAGATTCAGTTGACGGAAGATACTCTTGATGCGTTGTTACTAATGCGCGTTTGTATGATGTGGATGGTTTATGTGGTTTAGTAGAGCATTGTAGAAAGGTAATTAAACTGAAGAAGACGCCCCCCCACTCCCCCTGCAATTCTATTCTTATGTCAGGATATGAAACAGGAAACTGGCCATAAAGCTAATCAGTGTATTAATGAATTATTGATCATACCCTTTCCCCACCGGCCCGTTTAAATGGTTTTCAAGTATGTGTTCTCCACTGCTCTTTTCATTATTGTGCCTTGGGAGTCGAACCCAGGAATTTTCACTGAGCTACCTTCACAGCCCATTTTTTTATTTTTCTTGTTCTTAATTTTGAGACAGGGTCTCACTAACTCACCATATTGCCCAGGCAGAGCTTAAACTTGGAAGTCCTCCTACCTCAGCCTTCCTGATTGTTGGGATTACAGGCCTGTGGCACCGGACCCAGTTCATTTTTGTTTGTTAAAAGTATGGTATGTAGTTCCTTTTAACCTTGAAGTTATAACTTGTCCACACCAAGTTTTATTAAGGCATTTGTGACTAATTTTAAATGAGATGCAACCAACACCAAATATAACAGAGAGCCATAATTGTATACCACTGGCGAAGCTGTATTTATTCATCATCCACTTAGACGTTGGAAAGTAGTTTTTTTCTTAAGGTTTGAGCAACTAAATGAAGATACCTTGTTTTGTTATAGGAGACTAAAGGTTTATTGAAAGAGGAGACATAAAACATTAAGTGATAACCTTTTTCTGCCAATTTGGGGAAATTTTGCAGATTAGCCACAATGGTTGAAAATGGTGATAATGAAAAAATGACTGACCTGGAAGCCAAAATCTGTCATCAAATTGAGGTATGGTTCTTACGCCATTAAACTGCAAAAACAAATTTCTTTTAAGAAGTTTAGCATCTCAGCACATGTAACGGAACACTTAATTTCTTTATATAGGTCTATTAAACATTTAGCTTATCTTTGATGTTTGGATTCGGATTAACACATAATGTAGTTTTCTGTTGGTGGAGCAGGTTTGGGAAACCCAAGAGCTACAAACATTTCAAAAAGTAATATATATCTATATAATTAGGCAAGAAGAAAGCTAAAAATGCATACGTAATAAATTTAAATTTTTGAATCATGTACCTGTCAGTGTATTGAAGTCTGGAATTTGTTTGAATTTTTTTGATTATTGTATAGTTTTTGATTTGTATGCTTTTAAGTCATTGCTGCCTTCTCCATTCTTAATATTCAAGTTACGACTTTCAAATAATAAAGCAGAATTTCAGTGGAAAAGTAATACTATAAACTGCTGTTAGCCATTTTCACTTTCTTAGTCTAGAAATTGGTAATAGTAATATTTTCATAAGGTGATTGGTGGTTAGGAAAATGTCTGGCACATAACAGAAAACCACAATAAAGTGCTTTCCTTGTTAAGGAACACTGTGTATCCTATACCTTGAAGGTTGTACTAGTTCTGCCTAGTTCTCAGCTACTATGACTTTAAAAGAGTATTTTTAAAGCCCTCTTAGCTTTTTTTTTTTTTTCAAATTTAACAGATATTTATTTTGTTTCTTTAGACCAGGTCTTGCTCTGTATCCAGACTGGTTCTGAACTCTGTAGCCCAGGCTGGCCTTGAACTTAATAGTAGTCCTCCTGCCTCAGCCTCCTGAGTACTGGGATTACAGGCATGTGCCACCACACCCAGTTTATGTGGTGCTGCGGAATCGAACTCTGGGCCTTCAGCTTACTGTGCTATTTGCCCAGCCCTAAGTATTATGTTTAAGGTGAAGCTTTATAGTATTGGTAATGACTGTATGAGAAATTTTCCCTGAATTTACTTTCTTGCTGAGAAATAATTGTTGTTGGATGTGGTCTTCTTTTTGTTTTGTTCTTGTTTTTACACAAGGTCTCACTCTAGTCCAGGCTGGTCCTGAACTACCTTTGTAGCCCAGGTGAGCTTTGTTCTCAAGGCAGTCCTCCTGCCTCAGACTCCTCAGTCCCCAGTTTATCTGGTGCTGGGGAATCCACTCGGGACTTTGTACTTGCTAGGCAAACACTTTAACTGCTGTACCATTCCTCCAGCCCCCAAATTTTTTTTTTAACTTGCACATCTTTGCCATTTAGATCATGTTGCCTTTTTTGTATTAATGTCTTTATTATGATTTATATTCTTCCTTTTCTCCACTATTCATGGAATGTTATGTCTTTTAAGTCATCAGTAATTTGTTCATTCCCCTTATTATGTAGGGTTTAACTTTTTAATCTATGATAGTTCTTTGGTAACTTTGATTTTTGGTTTTGGTTTGTTACTGAAGATTGAACTCAGAACGCATTGATCTCTATCTCAGCCCTTTTTAAATTTTGTTTTGAAGCCTGGCCTGATAGTGCAGGCCTGTCGTCTCAGCACTCTGGGACATTAAGGCAGGAGAACTGTCATTTTGAACCCAAGCTGGACAATTTACTAAGACCCTGTCTCAAATCAAAACCAAAAAATAATGCTGGGGAGGTCCGGAGCTCAGTGTCAAGGCCTAGGATGGAATCCTTGGTATTGAAAAAAAATGTTTTGAGACAGGATCTTGCTACATTATACAGGCAGGCCTCCACATTTTATCCTTCTGCTTCAGCTTGAATTACAGGTGTGTACCGCCACGCTTGGCTGTTAATAACTATTCATATAAAGCCTAGTAAACACATTTGTTGCTTTCTTTAAGATAAAATTCCTTTTATAGAAGGAGCTGTAGTAGCTTAAGAGTTACGAATATTTTTTAAAACGCTTGGGGCTGGATGTATAGCCCAGAGGTGAGAGTGTTTGCCTGGCAACCGCAAGACCCTGAGTTCAGTTCCCTGGTATCAGAGCAGGCGAAGTGGCACATATCTGTAATCCTAGCACTTGGGAGGCTGAAGTAGAATTGTCCTCAGTATGAGGTCAGCCTGGACTACACAGTGAGTTCAGGACGAGCCTGGACTATAGAGCGAGACCGTCTCAAAGAATCCTTTACTTTTCATTAATTTCCACTTATTTTCCCCCTGTATTTTATAAGAATCTTAAACATCTTTTTTTTTTGTGACTTTCGTCATTCTAGGTAATCATTGCTGAGTTTAATTCTTGTTGGTTTGTTTTTGGTGCTGGGATTGAGTCTTGCAGGCCCTAAGCATATAACTACCACAGGCCTATGTCTTTTAACCCTTTCTTTGCTTTTAATTCAGTTGAGGGCCTCTATGCTTGATCTAGATATTTTTTCTTTTAGAAATTAAAATGATTAGTGTATTCATGTTCTTTTTATATAATAATTTAATTTCCACACTAACTAGGAACAAGAGATTTTCATGAAACGGGTATTTAAATGTTTGATTTGAGGTTTTGTACTCTTACTGGTACATTAATTGCTGTCTCAATAAACATTTCAGGACTTGTTAATTTGTGTTATAAATGTTTCATTGTATTGTATTCAGGGAAGAAAGTCCTGTTAGGTTACAGCTTGTGTTTTTAAATAATAGTGTAATGTAATAATAGTGTAATGGTTTAAAGAATATCAGGATTGGACTCAGTATTATATAATGCTCTGAAATGTGAAATAATTTTAATTTTCTCAGTATTATTTTGGAGACTTCAATTTGCCACGGGACAAATTTTTAAAGGAACAGATCAAACTGGATGAAGGCTGGGTACCCTTGGAAATAATGATAAAATTCAACAGGTAAAAACTTTTTGTTTGTATTCTAGAGATTAAGCCCAGAGACTCAGGCATGCTAGATAAACACTACCCCTGAACTACATCCCTAGCCCAGAAACTTTTAATTATCTTTGGGAACTGTTTAGGTTTTCTGTTGATAATGAGTTCTAGTACTGAATTTAAAGTATTTTTATAAAATGTACTCTTCAGGTTAAATCGCCTGACAACAGACTTTAATGTCATAGTCGAAGCTTTGAGCAAATCTAAGGCAGAACTCATGGAAATCAGTGAAGATAAAACTAAAATCAGAAGATCACCAAACAAACCTCTCCCTGAAGTGACTGATGAGTATAAAAATGATGTAAAGAACAGATCTGTTTATATTGTAAGTAGGTATCTAATGCATTTAAGATCTTAACATAATTTAGAAAGAAATACAATGGAGTGGATAAGAATATGAGCAGAGGAATCTCAGTTTCACTACTTTATGCCCTTTGGTAGTGATCTTAATCTCTCAGCTTTATCTTCATAAATGTGGATAATATTTTCTGCCTCATTGGAATGGAAGGTTGTGACATTTACATGAGAAAGAAACCCATATACCATTTGACAGTCTTTAACTTATTTTAAGCATTCAGTTCATGTCAGCTGTTCTTATCAACAGTTAAGTATGTATATAATTTATTTTTATTTCTGTTCCAATACAATTACCTTGAAGCAAATCATGGATTAAGTCACTTGCACTGCACTTGAGAGTAAGGCTATTAAACAACTAATAGAGGGAAAGAAAGATACATATTCTGACTTCATTTCAGAACATAATCAGAATTTCTGAGAATTTTTTTGAGAAGTCGTTAGTTGTACATATTTTCCCACTTTTTACAGAAAGGCTTCCCAACAGATGCAACCCTGGATGACATCAAAGAATGGCTAGAAGGTAAAGGCCAGGTGCTAAATATCCAGATGAGAAGAACATTGCACAAATCATTTAAGGTATGGTTATATGATAAGAGACTTTTTCTAGTTGCAAGTATGGGGCATAACTTAAAAAAAAACAAAACCTTTTCCTCCATTTACATAGGGATCAGTATTTGCTGTGTTTGATAGCATTGAATCTGCTAAGAAGTTTGTAGACATCCCAGGTCAGAAGTATAAAGACACGGACCTGCTAATCCTTTTTAAGTAAGTTTTTTGGTTTTGTCTTCTAGCTATGTGATTATTTAGAATTGACACACTGGGCTGGAGGAATGGCACAGTGGCCAGAGGCTTCCCTTGCAAGCATGAGGCCCTGAGTTCGGTTCCCCAGTACCACATAAAGCTGAGCATGGTGACACATGCCTGTACTTGGGAGACTGAGGCAGGTGGATTGTCCTGAGTCAAAAAAAAAAAAAAAACCCAGAAGACACACTGCTGGGGATAAGGAGCATAGAATAGTGTCACCTATGTAGGCTAGTGTTTTTTAGTATCCCTTGGGTGTCCTTTGAGAAATGCTAGCAACCGATAAGGAAACTTGAGTTTTTGTTCTTTGCATTTAGAATCTATAATCAGGATGAATATTAAAATTTGAGCTATTTGAGTAGTTGGAGAATATATCACTGTTATTTTTCGTGGTCTGTATAAATACTGTTTTGATAATAAATACATTCTTACATGTTTCTTAAAAATGAGGACAAATAGCATTTTAATGTTAGTTATAAACGGGCCATAGTACCCTACTTTTGCACTGTATAATCTTAAGTACTGTGTACTAAGCTTGAATGAGTTAGAAATTCACTGTGATGAGTCATGCCATCAGTCTCAGGTTTTCAAAATTATTTTTTTAGGTAATTTTCATAATTGCTACCAAGTCTCAGGGATTTTAGAAATTTCTTTTTTGAAATTAACATACAATACTGTGAGTCAGTAAAGAATTTGCATGACTTCTAGCATTTAAAAATACATGAATGCTGAATAGAAACTAGCACGAGACTGCTAATGGACATGGATTTCTTTTTAGTGTAAAGAACATGTTTTCAAATTAGTAGAGGTGGTTGTACAGCTGTGAATATACAGTTGTAACATTCAAGTTACACTGTAAAGCGTGGGTCCCTAACCTTTGGGCTGCAGATTGGTACCAGTCTGGTACCAGGTCATGGCCTTGGATGGACTGAGCCACCAAGAGAGGCAGACCTTTGTTCCCTCTTCCTGTCCTTTTGCTGCTGGCCATTTCCAAGCTATCCTCCAACAACCTGTGGCTTGACAAGTACACCTGCCTGCCCCACCTTGTCCTGGGGAGAATGGTGTTTATCTAAACTGGTCTCTGATGTCAAAAAGGTTGGGGATTACAGCTTTAAAGAGTGGGTTCTGTGCATGTGCATTTTACCACAGCAGTGAGTACCTGCTTTGTGTGTAGCATTCCTTGCTTTGTCATGTCCTTACATCATTCAAAATGCTTTATAGTCTTTGTTCTTATGACCTTAGTCTTTGTATTTTGTGTTGTTTAGGGAAGATTATTTTGCAAAAAAGAATGAAGAAAGAAAGCAAAATAAAGTAGAAGCTAAATTAAGAGCTAAACAGTAAGTATGTCAAATTAATCATGGCATTCTTGAATATCTTTCAAGTTGTAACAAGTTTTTTTTTTTTTTTTTTTTTTTTTTTTTTTTTTTTTTTTTTTTTTTTTTTTTTTTTTTTTTTTTTTTTTTTTTTTTGTGGTACTGGGAATCCAACGTAAGACCTTTGTACTGAGCTGCATCGCCAGCCCATTTTTTGTTTTTGAGACAGGGCTTCCCTAAATTACCAAGTTTAGGTTTAGTGGCTCTGGAAAGAGCTAATGAGGAAGAGCTTTGAAATGAATAGCAACAACAACAACAAGCCTTTATTTGTAGTAAAATGTTCAACTTAAGCTGCCTTGGCTGTCTAGAGGCCTCGTTGAATTGCAGTCTGGAATTGGAGGATCAGAAAACCTAACAGCCAGCTTCAGTTATTAAGTTGCTTAATGGTCCTGGCCAAGGTCATTTATTAGGATTTAATTTTCTTTCATAGCAAACAGTAACACATTATAATTAGAACATGTCTGTTTGTAGAGAGCAAGAAGAAAAACAAAAGTTAGCAGAAGATGCTGAAATGGTAAGTGTATGGTACCTACTATGTAAGTTAAAATAATTTTTAAAAATCTGAGAACTTCTGTGCATGTTTGGATGTTTGGGGGTTTGATGCAGGGGATTGAATCCAGGGTCTTGCACGTACTCTACTTTTGAGCTAAACTTCCAGCCATGACTGGTTGGTTGTTGGTTGGTTTTGTGGTACTGGAGATGAAGCCAGGGCCTTTACACTGAGCTACAATCCCAAGGTAATTTTTAGACAGGGTTTCTCTCATCAAGTTGCTCACACTAGGCTCAAACTTGGTGATCCTCTTGCCTCAGCCCCCCATAGTGCTAGAATTACTACTAAGCTCAGCACCTGAGGTCTTTTTAAAAAAAAAAATATATATATATATATATATATATACCGATTTAAGCATGTCATTGCACTAAAGTAGCAGACAGTACTGTCTGAAGTGATTGAGTAACTAGGGTTATTAATGTATTTTTGATGTTGGTGGTGATGGTACTAGAGATTTAGCCCAGAGCTTTTACATGAAGCTATATCGCCACCCAGTATTTTAGTTTCAACTTTTAAGACAGATCTTTACTAAGTTACTCAGTCTAGGCTCAAATTTGCAGTTCTCCTAAGCACTCAGCACTCAGATTTACTGAGTGCTTAGGTTACAGATTTCTACTACCAGGCCCAGCTAGTAACTTGATTTTTATGGTTTACAACTAATTATCATTTATAGAGGGAACTTAGTTAAAATAAGACAAGCCATTTAGATAAAAGGATGACAAAGAACACACATTTATTGAGCGGTTGATTTACTGTGGTTCTGTGTGTCATGTCCAGGGCCTTTACATTAAGCTCTACCACTAGCCTGTTAATTCTCACGCTGGGCTCGAACTTGAAGTTCTCCTGGCTTAGCTTCCTAGTGTGCTAGGATTATAGGTCTGCACCACTGGGTCTGGCGAGAACACACTGAAATAACATTCAAATAGAAAATAGTCTAGCTTTTTCCTTGAATGGTTATAGAGTGGTGTGAGCCATTTGTGGTATATGGTTGCTAATTTAGGAAACTTTGATTGCTTTGTTGTATTTTCTTAGAAATCTGTAGAAGAAAAGACTGGGTGCTTGCTGAAATTTTCAGGTGACTTAGATGATCAGACCTGCAGAGAAGATTTGCACGTTCTTTTCTCAAATCATGGTGAAATAAAATGGATAGACTTTGTCAGAGGAGCAAAAGAGGTTTGGAAACATTCATATACTTTTTAGCAGTTTAAAAGTTCACAGAAAGTTACATTTTAAAAGATAAAATTAGTGAGAAAACTTTTTAAAATTGTGTTGATTAAAAGTTTCTACTTGAACATTTACCTTTTTTTATTCCTGTTACTGGATGTTATATTTAATGGTTTATGAATTTTAGTATAAGTAATGTGGTGACTGTATACTTGTGTAGCATTCTCTTTCTAATGTTCAATAAACATGGAGCTGGAGGAATGGCTCAGCCCATAAAGTACTTTCCTAGCAAGAGTTTGATTCCCCAGCACTACATAAGCTGGGCGTGGTGGCACATGCATGTAACCCATCACTCACAGGCTGAGACAGGATTGCTGTGAGTCCAAGGCCAGCCTGGGCTCCATAGTGCATTCAGGACCAGCCTGGGCTCCATAGCGAGACTGTCAAAAAAAAAAAAAAAAAACCCCCAGTATCTTAAACTAACTTAAGAGCTGCAAGCTAAGGGTGTGGCTTTCGTTTTCTGTTCTCGATGTAGGGAATAATTCTGTTTAAAGACAAAGCCAAGGAAGCACTGGATAAAGCCAAAGATGCGAACAGTGGTAACCTACAATTAAAGGACAAAGAAGTGACTTGGGAAGTACTGGAAGGAGAAGTAGAAAAAGCAGCTTTGAAAAAAATCATAGAAGATCAACAAGAATCCCTAAACAAGTGGAAGTCAAAAGGTTATTTATTTTGATCTTTATTTAACAATCTGGTCCTTTGACATTATTTGCTTGAGTAAAAACTGTAATACATGTCCAGAAATACAACAGGGTTAAGGTTTTTTCCTTAACCAAGTTCTCAATCATGTCTTCATAGGTCGCAGATTTAAAGGAAAAGGAAAGGGAAATAAAGCTGCCCAGCCTGGGTCTGCTAAGGGAAAAGTACAGTTCCAGGGCAAGAAAACGAAATTTGATAGTGAGGACGAGTGTGGTGAAAATGGTGCCGCTGGTAAGTTTTTTCCTAAGTATTTTGATAGACTCATGAGAAATTTTTATTTTGTGAGAAGCTATTTGCTAGAAAGAACAGGAATTGGTTTTTCAACTTATGTGCAACATTCTTAACTGTTAACGACTTTGATTATGCTGTTTTACAAGAGGAAAGAGGATATTTGCAAAGTATAGCGATCAGAAGGCCTATACTACAAGAAAATCCTTTTCTCTTTGGTATATGGAAGTTGCTTTCATTAATAACTGTCCCGCGTGAAACTAAAGCATCTTATATTGCCCTTCACAAAATGTAATTCCATCATTTTTTAGGAACTGTGAAAAGACCAAGAGAAGAAACAGAAAAAGAAGAACCTGCATCAAAGCAGCAGAAAACAGAAAATGGTGCTGGAGACCAGTAGTTTTTACTATTCATCCTAGTTAGGTTTTATGCTCCTTTTTGTTTTTGGAGGCTTTTAAAAAGAAAACCGAATTAGGTCCACTTCAATGTCCACCTGTAAAAAAAAGGAAAATTTTTTTGTTTGACTTGTCTTTTTGTTGTTATCTAAACACTTTTTTTTAATGTATAGTTCTGTTTGTGCTCAGATGATTCAAATATCAAAAAGATTCTTCCACTGGATTGCCTTTGTAATATGAGAACGTATTAGTACAAACTAATAAATATATACTGTATAGAAAAGTAGAAGCTTCTTCCCTTTTGTGCCCTTAAACTCATTCTTTTTTTTCAAACTTATTTAGGGAAGGACTTCAGCTACAGAGAATTGACTGTTTATTGTGGACCCTTTCCAGGATTATAAAATCTAGAACTGAAGGAAAAGCATAGCAGTTAGAGCACTTGCCCAGCAAGCAAGCACGATGCCCCGAGTTCGACTCCCCATATAAGCTGGGTGTGGAAATATACAGCTGTAATTCACACTAACACTTGGGAGGCTGAGGCAGGAGGATTGCCCTGAGTGGGACCAGCCTTGACTACAGAGCGAGATCCTATCTCATAAATTTATGGAATCTAGCTGGCTTTTCTATAATTGCCCAGGCAACTTCATAACAGTATAAATAATTATTGCAAAGCTTTTTAGTACTGAATACAGACACAGGTCTAAGACTTACTGATTTCTTTTTATGAAAATTGTATAATGCTGGCAGGTCATATCGAAGCTCTGTAAAACAAAAGCCATGTAAAGATAATTTGCAAATTTACCAACCTTAAGTAAAAACAAAATACTAAAATGCTGCCAAAACTAAGTTTAGGTCTGTCAGTAACTTCCAGATACTGACTTGCTGTATTTCCAGGAATGGCCAGGGCGAATGGTATGTCGCACTTCTGAATGGTATGTCATACTTCTGCTATTGTGAAAACGGTATTTATACCAAAACTTGAGATGATCGGGAAATTCAGAAAGGTAATTTATAGTTGACCTCTCAAATAACTGCTTATTTCAAAATTTTCTTGTCCAGTCTTGTAATGGAAATAAGTCACTGATTAGTTTTCTTCTAAGTACTAAGTAAAAACCCGTTTTTCATGTTTTTTCCTCCTAAATAGTAAGAAAAACATTCTACACTCTTAACTACTGATCTATTTTAGAAGGCTGGCAGTCACCTACCTAGCCTTCGTATTTTGTAACCCTATCGGCTAATAACCCTATAGGTCATGGCTCCAGAGTTTTAATGTACAATCAGATTAACTGATTCTTGCTGAAACTCAGCAGGCTTTAGTGGTAACTGAAAATATTTCTAATGAGTCCAGGGATGTCTGCTGCTGGTCTGAAGACCACAGGTAAGAGTTGGAAGGCTCTGGCTTGGTAAATTATTGCGAATGTCCAAATACAGCAGTTCGTATTGTTTGTACTTTTAAGCTGGGTAAGGAATGACAACACTGAGTAGGGACAACAGAGCTTTTAAATGTACTGTAACCATATATATTTGGACCATTTCATTGTAAGTTTCTTATTGTATAAAGTTTCCTTCCCAGCATTTGTATCTTAGTCTTTTTCAAATGTATTTAGATTAGCTGGGTGTCGAGGTGCAAGCATATGTCCTGGCATGCAGGAGGATTGAGAGTTAAAGCCTACCCTGCACTACAGGCTATATTCTCACAAAAAAAAAAAATTTAAGGTGTTTTTAAAGGGATTATAGTTAGTTTCTATTTGTTTTTTTCCACTGTGATGTTTGTGAATATACCCAGCTTAGCAAAAAGCATCAAATACAATTTATTCATAGTATGGATGTTGACATTCTGTCTACAACCTAAAAGAAAAAGGTCAGTGTTATCTGACTATAGACAATTAGGTAACTGAAAAGTTCATTAGGCATAACCTAGTGGCATTTTCCATGAATGGATTTCAAATTGAGGTCTTAACTATAAGCTGTGATGATATATGACTGGCATGGTCACAACCTTCATGCTCCTAGAAATCTGTAGCAAGCAGGGCATGGTGGCACATGGCTGTAATCCTAGCATCTCTGAGCGGCTGAGGCACAAGGATCCTAAATTTGAGCCTAACCTGAGCAATTCAGTGACTTAATTGAAACTGTGACTCAAAAGTTTCGGAGTGTAGTTAAGTGCAAAGGCCCTAGATTAAATCTTCAGTAACACACAAAAAGCAAAACGCATAAATTGGGACACAATTAGACAAATTTGATAAATGTTCATTCTACATTTATTCCATTTCAAATGTTACCCAGGCACATAGTTTTGCCACAATAAAAAACAATCTATACTGTACTTTCAGTACTTGTGTTAAATTTTGGTTTTGTTAACGTATACTAGAACTTTTAGTCATTTAGGGTTGAGATTTTTCTTACCTGCAATAACATCTATCTTGATTTTCCATTCTGCAGCTTTCTTTTGAATATGCTAAACACAAATAACATATATATATATGAGCTAATTTTATTTTTAAAACTGCCATTTAATACTTAATTACTTTCAAACTTAAAAATTTCATTAGCAATTACATTCCTATAGATACTATTTTGAAAATAAGATGAAATCATTTTTAATATTTTGACAGTCTGAGCCAAATGACCTAATTGTAGTCGTGATAAACGACATCAGAAATCCATTAAGATTTATAATATAGTTTCTGTGATACAATTTTGTCAACACAGCTAGCTAACCTGGAAACTAGCAGAGATCAAAGTGCATGGGCAATTCGGTGGCAATATGATAAGAGATGAAGAGTTTGATCTCTAGCACCAGGCTGGCTGCATCTGATATGGAGATTTGTGGTTTACCCATGAGTGATACTGGCCTGAGCAAATCAGTCTGTGCCTTGCTTTCCTGCTGTATTTATCAGCATAATAATCTCTGATAGGTGTAGACGATGAAGTCTTTTTGACCTGTGAGGTCAGCATAGCACCAAATATATTAGATGTAGATCAAAAATTCTTGAACCACTTCCCAAAGATTTTTAAGCTGTAGTTATTAATTTGCTATTTAAAAATGCTTTAATAACTTAAAGATTATAGCCAACATTCCTATATCAATGGAAATAAAAAAACTGGACCATAATTCCCCAAATTATGCATGAAAAAATCCGTGAAGTATCATCCTGCTTTGAACTTACTTCTCTAGTTGAGGATTTGTGTAAAGAATACACCGCTGTTCTTGCCATTGCTAAAGCAGTCTTTAGAAAAGCCATATCTGTCCCTGTGAAATTTAAAAACAAAAAGCAACTTACCTTATGTAGTATCAAAGTAAATTAAATGACTAGATTTAGAAACTTTTATTAAGTATTTTGTTAAGGTTGAAAAAATAAACCACCATTATACTGCCTTCGTATTAAAATAGGGCTGAAGTAAGATTTTTAATTTTTATAGTCTTAATTATTAACTTTCAAAATGGGGAGAACAGAACATGTGGAATAGTGATCAGAATCGTCTAGGAAGAATGGGGTAATTCTTTGAGACAAGGTCTCCCTTTGTAGTCCAGGCTAGTCCTACATTCACAATAGAGCCCAAGCTGACCTCAAAAAGGGCACATGTCCTGCCTCAGTCTCTTGTGTGCTGGGATTACAGGCATGTGCCACCATGCCCAGCTTACGTGGTGCTAGGGAATTGAACCCAGGGCCTTGAGCTTGCTGTTCCTCCAGCTGCCAAGTGGGGTAATTTTTAAACAATGTAGTTTTTCTTCCTCTGACCTATCACTCTTCACCCACAGTACA